>APFE030531896.1:360512-375543 GCA_000404065.3 Pinus taeda | reverse complement strand
AGATCCCTCTAAGGTGGCAGTCATTGTAAACTAGCCTAAACCCAAATCTGCTACAGAAGTTAGGAGCTTCTTAGGAGCGGCACAATATTGGAGAAAGTTCATTTCACACTTTTCCTTAATTGCAGCTCCATTACATGCTTTAACAGGATTGAACAAGGTGTTTCAGTGGGGAGGAAAATAGTAGAAAGCCTTCAACACCTTGAAAGAAAATATTAGTACAACACCAGTACTAGCACTGCCATATCTTCAAAGACCGTTTGAGATCCAAACGGATGCCAGTGATTATGCCATGGGAGCAGTGTTGATACAACATGGTAAACCCATATGTTATCATTCTGAGACATTTAATTTTGCAGTAGTTAACTATCCCACATATGATAAAGAATTGTATGCATTAGTACAGTGTGAAAAAGTGGAACATTACTTAATGGGCAAAGAAATAGTTATACATATTGATCATCAACCACTTCAATAACTACACTCCCAAACTAAGTTGCAGCAATCAAGACACTATATATGGATGGGTTTTCTACAACAGTTTCATTTAGTCATCAAATATAAAAAGGGCATACACAATTAAGTTGCAGATATGTTATCTAGACCCATTATAAATGCATCTACTATACTTAAGCATAATTCTGTGTTAAATGAGAGATACATTGAACAATATGCTGAAGATATAGACTTTAAAGATGTATATGCAACTTTAAGTCAAGGCAAACGAGTAGAAGAATTGGATTATCATATTAAGGACTGACTCCTATATCATTGTGGGAAGTTATGCATTCCACAAACTGAAAGAGTAAAGATAATTCGAGAAGCACACACTTCTCTAATATCAAGTCACTTTGGGGTAAGTAAAACAGTTGCACAATTGCAAAGATTTTGTTATTGGCCAAAAATGAACGAGACAGTTTCTAGATATGTAAGGGGGTGTGATATGTGTGCTAAAAGAAATCCCAGCAATAGAAAACTAGGCTTGTACACTCCATTGCAAGTTCCTTCTCATCCTTGGGAAAGTGTTTCCATGGACTTCGTTGGAGGACCGCCTAAATCTAGGAAAGGCCATGATTATTTGTGTTTTGTTGTGGATAGGTTGAGCAAAATGTGTATTTTGATACCTTGTAATAAACAGATTACATCTGAACAAACTGCAAAACTATTGTTTCAACATGTATGGGTTAATTTTGGATTACCCACTTCCATTATATCTGATCGAGACACCCGATTTGTGGGAAATTTTTGGTCAAGTCTGTCACAACTGATGGACACCAAACTGAAGAAAAGCATAGCTTTCCATCTACAAACCAATGGCCAAACAGAAGTAGTGAACAAGACAGCGATCCAGTTGCTCAGGGGATATTGCAGCAAGCATCCCAAGCTATGGGATGAACATTTGTGTTATGTGCAACATGCTTACAACCGAGCCAAACATTCTTCCACACAGAGATCTCCTTTTGAGACCTGTTTTGGTTTCACACCAAGGTCTCCCTTGGATTCTGCCTTTGGTAAGGACACAACAAATGAGGGACACAGTGATGTGGACAAGGAAACTAGGTTCATTGAACAAATTCAAGAGATCCATAAGGCAGTACAGGAATAACTAGAAAAGAGCCAGGCCAAATACAAGGCAAGCCATGACAAGCATCGAATGGAGCATAGTTTCCAAGTTGGTGATCAAGTCTCACTATATATCAATAAGGACAGGATGCAAGGTGAAGGTAAAAATCTGAAACCAATAAGGTATGGACCTTTCAGGATCCTTGAGAAAATTGGTGAGAATGCTTTTCACCTTGATTTGCCAGCTTATAAGCACATCTACTCAGTCATCAATGCAGATAACTTGAGACTATTTGAACCTTCGTTAATTGAAGATCCTGAAGAACAGAGTCAATTGCCTTCTATTGATGACCTGCTACCTGAATATCTTAATGAATTGCAGGAAGACACAATTCTGGATAGGAAGGTGAGAACAACACGTAGGGGAGATGTTGAGTACCTCATAATTGGGCTCAAGGGTTTAAATCCAAGAAGTGAAAAATGGATAGAGATTGGATAGGTGAGAAAATTATATCCTCACTTAGTCGATGCTTGAAAACCAACTTTTTGGTGGTCCAAAATATTTTCAGTGGGAACCTCGTGATCCAAATTGGATCCTCAAACAATTCCATGATTGTTAAGAAAGAAAGACAGACTTCAATAAATCTCATAGCTATCAAAAATAACCTCTGAATAATGGTAATTTGTAGCCAGCACAGAGCAACGAGGACCTTCGGTCAAAGCGCGCTAACCGTTGGCCCATGGAGACTGTGCATGGAACTAAAATGGCAGTTGGGAAGCTCAAACCCAAAAATGGAGGTTGTTTCTGATAATCACGTATCGTTGGGCAAAACCCCTCAAGAAGGGAAATCCCCATGCGCTCGATCACAAGGGAAACTAGAAAACCATGGGAAAGCACTAAAACCGATAGACGGGTCCCGCACTCAAAACTGGCGGAATATTGGAGGCATTTCAGGTAGTAAGTGGGTTTGGCTGAAGACCAAGGGATTCCATACATTGAGTGACACGTGTCCAGTAGCGAGAGAGAAAAACCGCTTACATCATGGACTAACAGTCGAGAAACTCAACCGCACGATATAAGCGAAGACCGTAGGATCTGGGGGCTCTAGATCAAATGGTGGAGGTTCAACCCAATGGATCACCAGACCCAAGGGAGAAATAAGCTACGATGCATACAGATTTGAAGTTTGAATTGATTGATGAGTCGACAAAAGGATCTATTTCACAGGCATCTGGGAAATAATGGAAAAAACGACCGTTCAAGAAGCACTGACACTCAGTTCGCAAGGAGACATGTGGCCACCTCTCTACGAAGCGTTACAAAAAAACGATGATGCAGGGCAGAGGAGTCCCAACAAATAGAGGCAAGCAATCCAGAGAGCCGGGAAGACAAAGCGAACAGTCGAGGAAACGAACTAGCTTTAAAGCCACAAGCTGACAGAGACAAGAGAGAGAGACAGTGAGGCAGAGAAGCAATGAAAAAGCTGAAGGCCGAGAGACATAGAAAGAAAGGCAAAATTGCAGAGAACAGAGAAGCCGAGCTGACCATCAGAGTAAGGGCAACATCGAGCAGACATAGACCAATTGAGGTCGAAATTCAGTAAGGGGATTTTGTGAACTCTAAGGACTTGGGAATTCCAAGTGCCATCCTAGTAATCATCCTCTGTTAAGTGAGACTTAGATTGAGCTCCTTATTTTAAGACTCTGTTTTAAAAACATAATAAAAAGGCCACCACTGAAAGCTGGACCAGGAGACGTAGCTAGGAGGATTGGGTGAACTCCTTATTAAATTTTGTTTTGTTTCTGTTTTGCTTACTGTGATCTCTTTCTGTTTCAAGTGTCTGTTTATTTTGCAATCTTATTGATCCGTTGCCTAAGATAACATAGACACACACACTAGCACATGAGTCTGTAATACCTTCATTAATTTCCTGAAGTCACCTAGGGGTGATTTTAGATCAGATAAGTCTTAGTAAATTCCCAATCTGAAGTGTTCATAAATCAAGTAGGGTTTTGTTTCATGCTTCCTTGACTTAGTATTCAGTTTTGAGTTTCAATTTTAATTCATCATAAAAGTTATAACTAATCTAATATAACTCATTCAATATTGTAGTGTGTTGGGATAGGGTCCCTAGGGTCAATTTTTGGTTAGTTTAACCAATTTTGAATAGAACTTTGTAAAGAATGTAAAGTCTTTACAAAATGTGGAAGTGGAGCATGCAACTAAGTAGGAGTCAAAGGGGATTTAGCCCCCTGTATGGGTTAGTGATAGGTCAGTTTTGAGACTCACCCATAGGCCACAGGCCATAGTATTGTAAGAGAAAATGATATATATAGATGAGTCATAGCAAGTTTAGAAAGGAAAAGAAGATAGAAGATTATTGTTTTGGGAAAATGCTAAGACAGAAAAGCTTTAATTTCCTGTTCTTAGGTGAAAGGGGAAGGCTCCTGTAGTTGAGTGCGCAAAGAGCTTGGCAAGTCCACAACTAAGTGTGTGGGCCCTTGCAGCTAGGTGCACATGGTGAAAAAGTTTGTAATTTGAACCCTGAATATAATAAAGATTTATTTTGAAATGAATATCTTGTATCTGTGTCTTATTCTTTTTTCTGTTCAATTTATGAATTACTTCTTAATGATATATTTTCTGTGAAATAAAGTGTAATTGTTGCACGAATGTGTTAAATCTTCAATATCTATCCATGAAATAAGTATTGATCTGGTTTCGCGAAGCTATTAGCTAAATCTGTATGATCTCTATTCGAATCAGATAGATTTGCATGCATGAAGATCTACGGTTAGTATTTACTAAGCGAAAGTTGTCAGTCCACCTCTTTTAGGTCTGTAAATTCTTATCCAAGACCTTCACGAAGGTCTGAGAGTTAGTTTCATAGAGTTACAGTAGCGGACTATAAGAGGACATAGATTTGCGCAAAGGAAGATCTGAGCCACAGGGACCTTAGATTACATGTCACATGATCTTTGGATGCAGAAACATGGTTCTAGCATCCCCCAATACTTCTTCAGGTGAGACTGTTACCTGTGCTATGCATGTTGTTTCCGAAAGGGCCAGCAGTTAGGGTTTTGTTGGTTGGTGCAAAAAACTTTGAACCTGGGTCAAGCCCCGCTAAGCCAACAAATGGTTTTGTTATTGAGACCAAGATTTGTCTAAGAGAAGTGTGATACATGGTTTCCTATAAAGAAAGAGATTGAGAAGTGGATTGATTGAAACATGCACACATTTCCGGCTCAAGAGAACATAAGCCCTAAATTATCCAAAGAGTAGTTGTCGGAAAGATATTTGTACATAGACGAGACCAACACGTTCTTTTGTTTCTTCCCTAACGAGCTACATGAGTGGTTTTCTAAATTGGCTGATTGTCAAAGGACACGGAAGCTTGACAACCCTATAGTGTGGAATCTGGAACCGATGTGACATCTGGAAGCATCAGAAAGAAATATTGTGCGTGTCATGGATCATTGGATTGATCGCACACTTGGAATTTTTGTGACTGAGTTCACGATCAATAGGAATATCAGCTATAGTGAAATGGAACGTGGGATCTTCAAGGGACTGTGGGGTAAGTATTTGAAATCATTGAAGACTTGGATTAAAATGTTGTTATGTGAAAAAAGGGTTATGCGGTTACCTTGATGTTTGGGGCTATGCGAAGTGGGAGATTCTTTAGAAGAAGCGAAGGATCAAGCTCAGAGTACAATCCTCTCATTGAACCCCCTTCAAGTGACGACGAAGGGAAGGTGTTGACTACTCCACGAAGTGCAATATAGTTGATTAAGAAGGGTAACCTGAGGATACCTCATCTGTCCACCCCACCTCCAACTCCACATCCACCTCATATGCCTACACCTCCACCTCCACTTCCACCATTCAACATGGCAAACATGATGAAGATGCTCATTTTTAAAGGGTTGGGGAGCAAAGACCCTAAGCAATTTTGGTTTGTTCCAGATGTCCTATGGATGACACAACAGATTACAGATAATAACATCAAGAAAGAACAGATGGTCATAAACTTACAAGTAAAATCATTAACATGTTACATTAATTACTTCACTGATAACCCCAACGTGATGTTGGCAAAAACCCAACAAGCTCTAAACAAGGAGTTTAGAAATCCTAATTTAGAGGCACAGTCGGTAACTAAGTTTAAGGAAAATCGACAAAAGGTAGACGAGACACCTTGGGATTTTGATCAAAGATTGAAATGTTTGATCAGGTAGGTCAATTTGAAAATTTTATATTCCTAGCATTGGGAGCGGAATAATGTCGCTTTTACCACAGTTTAGAGTGCCTCTATCATAAAAAAAGATATCAATGCAATAAAAATCCATAGAAATCACGATCATGCTAGATTCCTTGCCCATACAGATATAATCCTTGAAGTGCAACAGATTCACTCTCAGTTGGAAAGTCTACACTTAGAGTTGCAGATCCTGAAGAAAGGAAAGGAATCCTAGCGAGAGGTATGCGTCAAAGTCTGGTGCTTGAAATGCAAGATCCATGGGCACGATAAGGACGATTGCCCGGTTTATAAGAACTATCCTATTGAGGGAGGGCATGCTCCCCTAAAACCAGAAAATAACATTGGGCTGAGCGTGGGGGCTGCGCCATGGTGCGCTATCTGTCAGGTTACAGGAAAACACACAATTGAAAATTTCCATTTACTACAGAATTTTGTACAAACCCCTCAACTGTTGTTTTGAAATTTCTATAAATCTGTAGGTCATGATGAACGCCATTGTAGAAATTAGGAGCTGATGATGGATAGAATCCCTACCAATTGAATGGAGGCAGAAAAATGGCCTCAGGATTAGGGCACAATAGCAGCGCGAGGAGGATTCCAAGGCCGAGGAGGAGGAAGAGGGGGCGGAATGGGTTGAGGACGAGGGAAAGTGATAGTTTGGCGAAGCAGGACACTTCGCACGAGATTGCACAAACCCCACGCATTTTTCATGTCAGTATTGTCAACTGTTTGACCATGTGATAGAGGAATGTCCAATCCTTATGGAAAAGATCAAGAAGAGAAAACCCAACCCCAAAAACCTACGCATAACATCCAAATGATGAGATCAGAACCCCACAAAGAAGATCAAAACATAAATATATTAACAAGGAGCGATATGGCCGCTAACAAAAATAAGGGTAAGCATCCTGAGGTTAATGGGTGGGTGCACAAGGCTGCTGAGAAAGAAATAGACTTTGACCTTAATCGCGCTAAAGAGACCTTCATGGGACAAAGAAGAACTTCACTGAGGCCTCCACCTCAGTAAGCTAGGAGAAAACACCCGAACTAGTATGACACAAGAGCTAGATTCGTCAATGTTAGCTACTTTTTTGAAGACTTGTATGAAGTTGTTGCATGATAAGAAAGTAGTAGAAGGGCTACAAGAGCTAATCGACAAGTGTGCAAATAAAGAAAAGACCCATGTTGAACAATACACCGTGATAAAAATTGGTAATTATAAGAAGCGAACAGGGCCCGAGATGAGGGTGAAGCATAAATAGGAGAATATGAAATGGACAAGGTAATCTTGGATCTGGTATCTGATGCAAATGTCCTCCCTAAGAAGACATGGTAAATGATCGGGAGACCTGCACTACAGTGGTCTCCTATTCAACTGAACATGGAAAATCAACATAAGATTATTCTGATGGGGTGCTTATATGGTGTAACGGTGGACATTGAGGGCGCAATTGCTCTAGATTACTTTGAGGTCATTGAAATAGTGGATGAAAGTAATCCAAATGACACGCTACTAGGAATTGACTGGGATTTTGATATGGACACAGTAATCAACTTGAAGAAGAGGAAGATGACATTTAAAAGGAAGTCACTTAGGGTTTTAGTCCCACTAGGCCCTGCTGAAGCAGCACGTTATACTAAACCGGTTCATGAATTTGTGTAAAGTGATGATGATCTGGATCAGATATACAAGATCATAGCGAGAAACAAAGATTGGATCAATATTACAACCAATGCATGAATTACGTGGGACAGGGATAACTCCTGCACCTTAGACTCAGATGAAGTGCTTGAACACTAGCAGAATCGGTTGCATGAAGTATCTACGCTCTGTTGAAATGGGATGACCAAATCAATGCGGTGTGTCTCAATTGAGGTAAGGAAGCTTCTGCATTATGATGGTTTGATTGGTGTGGATTTGTTTTTAGATGAATTTGAAAGGCAAGTACTTGAAGAACATCGCTTCCAAGCATTGGAGTTGGCACTGTGCACTGCGCTTGCCCGTTGGTGGGGTATGCACGAGGAAAGATTCGTGGGATGGAAGGAATACAAAATAGTGATGAGATTGAGGTTTGGGTATGCTAATATTGAGATGACCTAAAAGTATAGTGGGAGCGATGATCCACGCAATCACCTGACGCAATGGACTAAGGCCTGGGGAATGAAGCAACAACCAGAATGGGTGTACATTTTTTGTCATACCTTAGACACAATCCCAATGAGCTAGTATTTGGAAATGGAGCTTCGCCATGGGATAGTTGAATGGGATATCTTAAGAGAGAGTTTCTTGTTGACTTTTAGCTTTGAGGATGGGTTTGAATGCATTGATCAAGCGTACAGGAGATCAAAGAAGCTATATTCAGAGTGCCTAAGGAACCAGTAGAATGGACCCAGCCAGATTGGAGTACACAGCTACACTATGTGCTGGAATGTTACAATGTGATCGATGAAGAAGAAGATGAAGATCCATGGAATATCAACATTCCAAAGGCAGAAGGACAACACGAGGTCAAAGGACTGAAAGTTGAGAACTTGGATATATTAAAACCTTTGAAAAAGAAACAAGTAGATATTGGATCTGAAGAAGAGACTAAGTTTGCGAAGATAGGGGACTATTGTGATGAAAATACAATTGACAAGGTGGTCGAATTGCTGCGTGAATACCCGGATCTATTCCCAACAAAATTTTCCATATTAAAAGAGGATCAAGGAATCCAAGACTTTTTGGATATTGGTTGAGATGGACCTCTGCACAGTAATCATTCAATGGCCAAGGTTGTCTCCAACCTTGTTTGAGCTGTTGAGGGCCTTCGTGGATATTAAGGCCAACTTCTATAATGTATCGATCAGGGCACGGTGGGACCCTAAGCATACATGGCACAAGTTTCCATACTTAGTCTTAGAGACAAAAGTGTAGGAAATTGTTGGAAGTTGGTCAACTGAGTGGTGACAACCCACGGATGTTGGTACAGGTACTAGTCATGACAGAGAAAGATTTATTGTGCAGACGATAGTTGTGTAGAAGCAAAAAGAAGTAGCACAGAAATCAGCGCGAGCGTTGGCTGAGAAGAGAAAGAAATAAGTTGTTAAGGGCGCTGCTGAAAAATAGCACGCTGTGAAAGAGCGTGCTGAGACGGAGCACACTGACACATAGGAAGTCGAAGCATCGACTTCCTAACATACTAAGGAGCAAGAACTATCAGAGCAGAGCGGAGATGGAGGAGAGGGGTAGAGCACTCCCTTCACATTGAAGAAGCGTAGTAAGGAGACAACTGTTGGCCAAGGAAGAAGCACAGATTCGATAAACAAGAACGCATTGACCCGATGATCCTCACAGAAGGGGATGTAGATGAGATTGGGGAAAAACTAAGAGACACCACAATAGAGTTGTGGTAGCAATTTGAACAATAATACATACAGATGCTAGGGAGCATCCAGAAGGATTTGCGTGAACTACAGATCCAAACAGGCCAAATTCAAGCGAGCGTAGGGCAAGTGAGTGGGGTGCAAGTGAACCTGGTGCAAGGGAACAAAAAAGTACTAGAACTGGAATGGACTCTAGACCTCAGAGTCATATCCTTACCATAAGGATTAGTTCGTGTAGAAACAGGGGAATACCATGCTCTGTTGAGCACAATCGGGGTAAAATTAGCCGCACTGCCACTTCAGACTCTCCATGTGCTACATCATGGGGTCTCCTAAGAGCTTAGGATCAGAGAGAAGCGCACACTTGTAGTGATCAGCGAATTTAAGGTAAAAAAAGAACAGATGTTCAGAGAGAAGGCTCAGGCTCTAAAAGAAAAGGAAGAAATAGAAGCCCGAAGTCAGAGCCTAGAAACAATGATAGCACAAGTATGCAACTCAGTTTGAGAGTTGAATATTTTGAAAGACGCCACAACTACAACAAAGATCAGGAAATTCGCCGATGTAATCCGTTCATCAAAGGATGTGATCAGAAAAGTCATGTTTGACTTCCATATGGAGATTTTAAAATAGAATTATAGCCGAAGCTGCAGCTGACGACTCTGCCATAGGTCAGGGAGAAATACAATGCAGCCATTAAGGAAGATATGAATACTTTAGAGATTGAAGTTAAAGGATGTGATTTTCTATTTAACCATGCTATGGAATTATGGGACACTTTGCAGGTGGAACGCAACCTACAAAGGTTGAGCACAAAGATCAAAGAGACCCAACAGAAGTATGATGAGATCTGGGTGATTACGGGCACATTGGCACCAGTCCAGCACTTTGCGCACCTACGGGAAGGGAATCTAGGACAAGAACAAGTACAAGAATTTCAACAAAAAGAATCAGTGTTAAAGTCTCGACTTCAACCTTGAACAAAAGAGGCTAGCCAAATTTCGGAGACCATCCAGGAGAAGCTGAAAGATCTACAACAGACTCATCAGACGATGTAGCTAGTGGTAGAAGGACCAACCACTGAAAAGTTGGTCGACGAAGTGAAGAAGGTTGTATATCAAACTATCACGGGGCTGAATGCATTGAAGTAACAGTTGAGTGAGCTCCACCACAAAGTCGAGAAGCCAGCTGAGTGACTGAAGGGCAATTCACCATATTTGTGTAGGGGTCCTATTGGGATAGGGTCCCTAGGATAAATTTTGGTTTAGTTTAACCAAATTTTAAATAGAATTTTGTAGAGAATGTAAAGTCTCCGTGAAATGTGGAAGTAGAACGTGCAATTAAGTAGGAGTCAAAAGGGCTTTGGCCCCCTATATGGGTAAGTGGTAGGTCAGTTTTGAGAGTCATCCATAGACAGCATGGCATGGTATTGTAAGCGAAAATGCTATATATAGATGAGTCATAGCGATTTTAGAAAGGAAACGAAGATAGAATATTATTGTTTCAGGTAAGTGTTAAGGTAGGAAAGTTCTATTTTCCTATTCTTAGGTGAAAGGGGAAGGCTCATGCAGCTGAGTGTGCAGGGCCCCTGCAGCTAGGTGCTCAGGGTGGAAAAGTCTGTAATTTAAATGCTGAATATAATAAAGATTGACTTTGGAAGGAATATCCTGTATCTGTGTCTTATTCTTATTTTTGTTCAAGTTATGCATTATTTCTTAATGATTTATTTTCTGTGAAATAAAGTATAATTTTTGTGTGAATGTGTTAAATCTTCAATATCTATGCATGAAATAAGTAATTATCTGGTTTCACGAAGGTATTAGCTAAATCTGTATGATCTCTATTCGAATCGGGTAGATTTGCATGAATGAAGATCTACGGTTAGTATTTACTACGTGAAAGTTGCCAGTCTACCTCTTTTAGGTCTCTAAATTCTGATCCAAGACCTTCGTGAAGGTTTGAGAGCTAGTTTCATAGAGTTATAGTAGCGGACCGTAAGAGGACATAGATTTGCGCGAAGGAAGATTTGAGCCACAGGGACCTCATATTACATATCACATGATCTCTGGATGTAGAAACCTGGTTCTAGCATCCCCCAATACTTCTTCGAGTGAGACTGCTACCTGCGCTATGCATGTTTTTTCCGAAAGGGCTAGCAGTTAGGGTTTTGTTGGTTGATGCGAGAAACTTTGAACCTGGGTCAGGCTCCCTTAATCCAACATAGTGTGCTTCTAGGATTACAAACACTAGATTGATATGAATATTTTGTCCTAGTTTAGGCCTCTATACTAGCCTAACAAAACCTAAGAAAGGAAACTAAGTTTTTTGTGTGTAATCAACAGTCAATGGGGAATTATGGGTAGGTTATCAAACATGTAGGAGAGGGGGTATCTTTACTTCCTTACCCTTGCATGACATAGTGTTTAACAAATGTGTTAGAGGAGCATCCTTGACAACCTATACCACACTATACATTGAACACCACACTATACATTGAACTTATTAATCAATTTCTGTATTTGGTTTGAGTGACCTTAGAGAGTGTACTTTGCAGGCCTATTTTGAGGCCCTAATTAAAGCTATATTAATTGGTTTTCTAAGAAAAAAAAAAAATCTAGTTTATTTTAATTAACCATTACTTGTATTTTGATGCTATTACTCAAGGGTGATGAAAGTGTAACCTGTACTTTTAGACTCAATAAGAGAAATTAAAGTAAGTAAATCCTAACTAAATTCATAGATTAGTTTTCTTTCTTCAATTAAAACTTAATTCTCATAAAAAAAAAATATAACTTCTACAAACATCCAGTGCAATTTTTAAAAACTATAATACAAGTTTAAACTAACAATGAAAATTTGTGAACTGTAATGCCTGTTTCATGACCTACAATGCAAAATTTTCAAACTAGAATGCAAGTTTGAGAACCTACAATTCAACTTTTTCTTTTCCCTTTTCCATCTGGATGTCAGTTTTTTTTTTTTTTTTCTAAACATTTAAAATTAACTAACAAACAATAACAAAAATAAATTTCTGTAAATGCAAATAAAAAGAACATGTTTCAAAAGAATACAAAAGTTGGAACACATTTGTAATACTTGCAACAATATTGCAACAAAAAGATGTAACCAGTGCAACCAAGATACAAAAAGTGCAAAACTTTTGGTGAATTAAAAAGATATTGAACAAAAACTAATGAATGATTCAAATATATTCTTAGACTATAAACAGTTTGACCAAAATAACTCTAAATGCTAAAAAAAAATGAAAAAATACAAACTTGCTTTACAATACAAAAATATGCAAATTCTCCTTAAAGTTTTTTTTTATAATTCATATTTAATTAACTAAATGAAAAATAATTTAAAAAAAATATAAATTTTTCTCTATAATATAGAAAAAAAAAAAAGAATTAGAAAACTATAATTTAAACAATCACACAATGTGAACAAAGAAAAATATGCAAATATTACCAAGAGATCAATCAAGTGAAAACATCGATCCAACTAACCATAAACATATCCGAAGAAACCAATAATTCATAATAATAATAAAAAAACGATGAAAGAAACCGAACCCTAAAGGATAATTAAAATCCCAAACACTGTATCCATTTGAAGGTAACTTGTATAAAGGAAGGAAAAAAAAAATAAACTTTATAAAATATAATGCAATAGGATCACATAGATAAAGATTTATTCCAAAGAAATAATCTCTTAGAAATTCCTTACAAAGATAAGAGAGTGAATAAAAACAAATTTTTCCCAAAAAACAATGCATACATATGTGATTATTTCCAAAATAAGGTGCATCTATAAGCAATTGTTTCCAAAGGAAGTAGTTATACCCACTATGAAAGGAAATAATAAAAAGATAAATCCTATATCTGAAACATTAGTTCGTGCCAGAGATTAAAGAAAACTGGAAATGAAAAAAGATAAAAATAAAAACTTCACTAAGGTTCTAATGTTGACAAAAATATACTAGGAGAGAAACTATAACGAGTTTCTTCATAGTGTAGTTACTATTTATATTGAGCGAAATATTCTGTAAGGTTAGGATGGAAAATCTCAATAAAGAAGACAATAGAGATCTAAGAAACTTGTCTCTAAGAAACTTGTTTAAAAATACACGTAAATAATAAATATGTGATTTTTATTTAAAAATTTTGCTCATATGGATCACAAAATTTTGAATATAGAACATCTCAAAATATAATGTAGCAAAAGATACTATCACAATGCTCACCTCAAATACATTCAAAAGTCCATCAAAACTTACCAAATAATATATTCTATCGTACTAACCAAGTCTATATTCCATTATCTATTTTACATGTTATTTATTAGAGTAAGTTGAAAAGGTTGTTGGCTAACATATTCTTGTTAATTGAAATAACATTTTATTATACTAATTTAATATTACAACATACTTACATAAATTTGTGTAATTGAATATTAGCATGATAATATTTTCTTTTTTCATTCCATTATCACTCACACTAACCGTTCAAACTATTCTTAAAAAAAAAAAAACAAACTAATTTTAATATACAGTTCAAAATATTCTTTTATTAATTTTTAACTCAATTATTTTTTTTGTATGTGATTTTTTGAATAACAATTTAGAACATACTTATACTTATAGTGATATAACAAATAGTTGTAGAGTATTTGTTAAACATCTATGGTCAAAAAGAAAATTAGTTTGTCATATTATATTAAGATGAATTATTATATATTAAAGTAAGTTATTATAAATATATATTAAAAATAATACAACATACAATAAACATATATATGAAAGTGTATAATATTATCAAAACAATACTTAACTTAATTATATCTAATGTTAGTACATGCATTCACCAATTACAATATTTATTGATTATTTGATTTGTGATAATTTTTTATTTTAATTAATTAAATTATATTAAACTAAATACATTTACTATTTTATAAAATTTTACATTATTAATAAAAAATTATTATTTAATATAAGAAACCCTTTATATTATACAATGTTTTTAAAATATTAACGAATATCGAATTTAAACCATTTATTTATTGTTATTATTCATATTTAAACACTTATTAAGAATTTTTGGTTTAAATCAAGAATAAAAATTATTTTTTAAGTTTTCGCCCTCTTTTATTTGAATTGAACATTTTAATGAAAATATTTCTAAATAAAAATAATAAAATAAGGAAACAAAGTAAGTCGTGCCGTTGAAAAATAGGCATTTTCTTTCCTAAAATATCGTTGAATTTTTACTCTTAAAAAGTTAATATTTCTCCTAGGTTAATCGTATGGTTATATAATTTTTTTTTGGTTAAATATGAAAATATTATAAATAAATGCTTTATAGTAATTAGTATTTTTTTTAACTAGTTTAAAGAAGAAAATTAATATAGCTAAGATTAATTGGGCAGTGTCTAAAACACCATGGATGGAAATGATGTGTCATCTCTGTGAGAAGATGAACATCGAGGATGAGAATCACTTCCTCTTAGAATCCCCAACATACAACCACATTAGATTTTAGTTTCACAATCTTTGTTGCAATACTGACCTTCCTACCCTTTTAGGATGTCAAAATTATAATGAGTTGAGGTTTCTCTCCAACTTTTTTGAGTATAAGAATAAAACCCTAAATCAAACTAAATAATTTGTTTCGATAGGTCCGATAGACCAAAGTTTGGTCTCAGTGGACATTAACCATCATCATCGTCTTCATCTGTCATTTAGTTTAATTAAACAAAAATAATAAAGACAAACATTTATACTGTAAAAATAAAACAACTAATAAAATATTGTGTTGTTAAATATCATCACTAAAAATTAAGAT
>APFE030531896.1:306270-341449 GCA_000404065.3 Pinus taeda | reverse complement strand
AAAATAAAACCCAAATGCATATCAAGACCTCTGAAAAACACACTTTAAAGAGTGTTTATAAAACTCCTCTATTACATTCCCTATGATGTTGATCCGGACTTAAACAGGAACGCAACAAATTACAGAGATAACCATAAACACAGATATGCAGCGGAAATAATACTTCATTTCATTAATGTAAAATACTGAAATATGCTTACAAACAGTAATGGAAATAACTAGCTAGGGCGATGGTAGCTTATCTCTGAGAAGAGATGTGATGGCTACATGCCTCTGAACTGTGTTACAATGAGGCTCAAAGGCCTATTTATTGTTGAGAACAATGAAAAACCCTTCACATTCCAAAACCTGACCCTAGAAGATGAAACGCCAAACTGTGGGCCCCGTTTGGGTAAATTGGTACATCAACTTCCCTGGGTCGTAACTTTGGCATACGATTTCAATTTGACACATACAATAGCTCGTTAAAAATATCTATCTGAGCACTACCACTTTGGGAAAGGAAACATGGATCCATGGACCCATGTTGCCCCCAGATTTCCCAAAAACGTCATTTAGGGCCTCAAAACGACTATGGAAGTTCAGGTTCTAAAAAACTGTTAAAAATAGTAAGTTGTGCTACAATTAAGAAAACTGAAGATGCTGAGAGAAAAAATGGTGGGGGTCCAGGTGGACTTGGCAGGTGGCCACCAATATCCACCTGGATCATTCCTCCCCCCTTAGGAAGCAATGGTCCCCATTGCATTGAGTTCCTCCATGAGATGAGGAAATTTTTGCTGAACTTGCCCTGGTGAAGGAGTTGGCCTACTTTGACAACTCGATGCAGTTGGATATTCTGTTGGCGAGTGTTCTTGATCTATGTTTCCATGATCCCATCAGTTGCAGCGTGTTCCATGCAATCTGGATTTAATTCTGCGGCTATGAACTGTTCTGCAATGTCGGATGTGTCTAGCAATGGTGGATAGTATGGCCGAAGGTGGTCCACATTGAACACTGGGTGCAAGCCAAGGAATGGGGGAATGCTGAGCTCAAATGCATTGTCTCCCACGACCTTACTAATGGTGTAAGGACCATATCAGAGTGGTCTCAGTTTCCAATAGGCTCCAGTAAAGTGTTCCTTTTGTAAATGCAACCAGACTTTGTCGCCCACCTAAAACTTGTGTGGCACCCGATGTTGATCATGTCGCTGCTTGTACTTGGCATTTGATTTCTCCAGAATATCATGGACCTGTTGGCGAATATGTTGGATGTGCTCAATGAAGTTGGTTGCCTTGTCTGTTTCGGACTTGACATGAGTTGAATCTGTGTGAGTAGCTGCAAGTGGCATGGCCACATCAATGGGGCATAGTGGCTGGAATCCCAAGCCCACTTCAAAGGGGTTGTGGCCAGTTGAGCTCTGAAGAGATTGATTGTAGCTGTGTTGAACATAGGGGAGGCTCTCGTCCCATGTGCATGGATGCTTTGAGTTGTACATGCGCAGAATGTACACAATCATCCTATTGGCAACCTCTGTCTGGCCATCAGTTTGAGGATGGAAGGCTATGGACTTAGTGAGTTTGGTGTCCAGCATTGACCAGAGACTGGACCAAAATGTACTAATGAACCAACTGCCCCGATCTGAGATTATAGACTGTGGGATCCCAAAGTGCACCCACACTCATTCAAAGAAGAGTTTAGCAGTGGCTTCTGTTGTGATATTCTTCTTGCAGGTCGCCATAATGGCCATCTTCGAGAACCTGTCAACGACCACAAAAACACAGTCATTTCCATGCTTAGTAGAAGGAAGGCTTGACATGTAATCCATGGAGATGGATTTCCAAGGTCGACTAGGGGTAGATAGTGGGGCATAGAGGCCTTGCTTCTTGATGGTCAGTTTGGCAATGGCACAAGAAGTACATGATCTGATGTACTTCCCAACATCCTGTTGAAGATTTGGCCAATAGAAATACTTTTACAGTACTGCCACCATTTTCTCGACCCCGAAATTCCTAGCAGCCAGACTGTAGTGTGCTTCCCAAATCATCTTGGCACGCTTGCTTGAAGGAACACAAAGGTGACCTAGGTGGCATAACAGGGCATCCTGGAGGTGAAAATTTGGAACATGCTGACCCTCCAAGTGTGTCTGGTATGTGTGGCTGAATTCTGGGTTGCTTTTGTAGAGAAGTGGCCAATCAGAAGTCTCATGCCCATAAGAGTTGAGCACGGTGGTTAACACCATGATCGGTGGTTGACTGAGGCAATCTGAAACATTATTGGTGTTGCCCTTCTTATACTTGATATTCAAATGGAACTGTTGCAGGTATGTAGACCACTTCTGATGACGATCATTCTGCAATTTCCCTTGGGTTTGTATGAACTGCAAGGGTCGGTGGTCTGTGTGGATGACTGTTTCCTTCCCCAAAATGTAATGCTTCCATTATTAGTAGGCCTGCATAATGGAATACATCTCTTTATCATAAGTGGGATACTTCCAGACTGTGTATGAAAGTGTTTCACTGTGATATGCCACTGGATACTCGTGTTGAGTAAGGACTGCCCCAATAGCATAGTCAGAGGCATCTGTCTTGACCTCAAATGGTTGTTGTAAATCTGGTAACGCGAGCACTAGTGCCATGCAGAGGCGATATTTCAACTCTATGAATGCCTTCTATTGAGATTCAGACCAAAAGAATTTTTCTTTTGCTCCTCCCTTGGTGACTTGACTCAAGGGCCAAGTGAAATGAGAAAACCCTAACACGAACCTATGATAGAAGTTGGCAAGACCTAGAAAGTTGCGGAGCTCTGTTAGAGTGGTTGGAGATGGCCAATCCCGAATGACGTGGATCTTGGTTGGATCCACATGCACCCCCTGTTCATCAATAATGTATCTCAGATACTGAACCTAGGTCATGCCAAAACTGCATTTCTCCAAATTGGCACATAGCTTGTGTTGCCATAGTGTTTGGAGAACTTGTCGAACGTGGTGGAGGTGATCTTCTCAACTCTGGCTGAAGATCAGAATGTCATCCAAGTATACCACTACAAATGAGTTGGTGAATGGCTGCAAGATGTCATGCATTAGCCTCATGAAGGTTGCAGGAGCATTCGTCAATCCGAAAGGCATAACAAACCATTCGAAAAGGCCCTCCTTGGATTTGAAGGTAGTCTTCCACAAATCAGAGGGTTTGATTGGTACCTTATGATATTCTAACTTCAGGTCGATCTTGCTGAAATATTTCGCCCCCTTTAGTTGGTCCAGGAGGTCATCAATCCGTGAGATCGGGGACCTATTACAGATAGTGATCTTGTTCAGCGCCCGATAGTCAATACAGAGTCTCCAAGTCCCATCCTTCTTCTGTACCAACACGATCAAGCTTCCACAAGGCGATGAACTCGGATGAATGTGACCTTTCTGTAGGAGCTCCTGAATCTTCCTCTTGATTTCATCGTTCTCCAAAATGGAGCACTGATAAATTGGTCCATTGGGTAGTGGCACACATGGGGTCAGATCAATGGAATGCTTGACCTGACAGTGTAGAGGAACCCCTGCGGGGGAGGTGAAGATGTCCTCATACTCCTCCATGACCTTGCCCATTTGTAGCTGTCGTACGGAGGGGCCCTGTCTGGATGCCGTGGCCATCGTCTTCTTCTCTCCTTGAGGGCATATCATCAGGAAAACAAATTTCCTGGTTTTGGAAATGAACTTAATGCATTGTTTTGCAGTAATCAAAGAGATGGAAGTAGGTGGTGCTACCTCTAGTATCCTGTACAACTTATTTCCCAATGTAATAATAACAGCACGGGGCCTTGATTCATACACAAAATGTTGCTTCTACAAGTATGGTTGTCCTAATAATAAATCACAAACTTCAAGGGGAGAAATTTCACACAATACCTTATCCGTGAAGGGCTTGATGTTGTATGGAAGGCGACATTTCTGGCTCACGCGAAGATCCCGTCCTTGGTGAAGCCACCTGATGGTGTACGGTTGTGGATGTGCTATGGTCGGTAAGCCCAACAACTTCACGACCTCTGCCGAAATGAGGTTCTTTTGGCTCCCTCTATCGACAATGAACTGTAGCGAGGAGCCCTTTACCCACATCTGGGAGTGGAAGAGATGCTCCTCCTCCTCTGGATCTTCGATTTCATTTTTCTGGATCTTGGCGGTAGCAACAATGGCATTGGGATCTGCATCAGTGATCTGCTTCCCTTTGCCATTCCCCTTGTCGGGTTCTGAATTAGAGTCGCAACATGCATTTGATTCTAAAACCTTTAGCTCAACCACCAGTGACTGCTTGGCTCGACACTCACTTGTGTTGTGAGTGGAGCTCTTATGGAACTCAAACCATTTTCCCGTGTCCTTTTTCGGCTTCGCAATGTTGTTCTTTTCTTTCAGCTTTGGTAGGTTGTCTTGGGCTGCCCCGCCTTGGCTTTGTCCTTTGTTCTGTGGTTTAGGGGCAACTTTCCCTTGCTTAGGATTTGCAGATCCAAAGTCTCGCTTCTTTTGTTTAAAATTTTGCTCAACCTTGACGGAATATCGGTACATTGTGCTGAGTGAGGAGATGTTCAGGAATTGTATTTCTTCCTGGATGTACTTGTGCAGGAAGCTGCAATATTTGAGTATCAAATGTTGCTCCGAATCCTTGATACCCAACTTTGTGCGAAGGGTATGGAAAAGATTGGTGAACTTAGGCACGTCTCGGTCCCTTCCCTGCCGCAGCCTGGTCCACTTTATGTATTCATCCTCATAGCATCTGACAGGGTAGTACTGCTCCTTGATGGCATCCTGGAATGAATTCCAGGTGGGTGCAGCTGAAAATAGTGAGTTGGTATTTTCATCCTTCTGCTCGCAGTAGGTTTTCCACCAGTCCTTGACGTGGGGGGCTACTTTGAGACAATCGTTTCCCAACTTGAAAATTGATGAACAGAAAAATAACCCTCTAGTAGATTTAACCATTTATCTACGACATCTGCGTCTATCTAACCCTTGAATATGGGGATTTCAAAATTAACTTGTACCTTAAAGGGCGTGGCATTTCCAGAGTAGCTGCTGGAAGCCGATGCATTGCTTATGGGTAACTTCTGAAGGATTTCGGCAAAGTTGTCCATCATTGCGCTCTGTTGTCACTCGAGGGCTTTTTCGAGCAAGATTTTGATAGAATCTTCTGCCCCCTCATCTTTCTTCTCATCCGCCATGGGAGGCCGTTGGGATTTGCGAGGCTGGTCTTGCAAAGGTTCGATCAGTTCAAGCCCTAACTCCTTATATCCCGACCTTGTTGGGGACATGCAAAGAAAAACAGACAAAAAGCAGACCGCTCTGATACCACTGATCCAGACTTAAACAGGAATGCAACAAATTGCAGAGATAACCATAAACACAAATATGCAGCGGAAATAATACTTCATTTCATTAATGTAAAATACTGAAATATGCTTACAAACAGTAATGGAAATAAACCAGTTAGGGTGATGGTAGCTTACCTCTGAGAAGAGATGTGGTGGCTACATGCCTCTGAATTGTGTTACAATGAGTCTCAAAGGCCTATTTATTGTTGAGAAACAATGGAAAACCCTTAAATTCCAAAAGCTAACCCTAGAAGATGAAACGCCAAACTGTGGGCCCCGTTTGGGTAAATTGGTACATCAACTTCTCAGGGTCGTAACTTTGGCTTACTATCTCCGTTTGATGTGTACGCTAGCTCGTTAGAAATATCTATCCGAGCACTACCACTTTGGGAAGGGTAACATCGGTCCATGGACCCATGTTGCCCACAAATTTCCAAAAAAATGTTGTTGAGGGCCTCAAAATGGCTTTGGAAGTTCAAGAATCGAAAAACTGCTAAAAATAGTAAGTTGTGATACAATAAAGGAAACTAAAAATGTTGAGAGAAACAATGGTGGGGGTCCAGGTGGACTTGGTAGGTGGCCACCAATACCCACCTGGATCAGATGCATTATCAGAAAAATAAAAATAAGCTGATAAACTGGCTGCCGAAATAAGCTGCAAAAAGTATCCATGATATCAAAACTGTGAACAAAGAAACTAGATGTGATTGTGCAAAATTGTCACCAAGCTCGTGAATAAATACTACACATAGTTGATACCAAAAAACACGAACCATAAAAATATTCTATAAAAATAAAATGGATGCAATTGTGCGAAACTGTCACCAAGCTCGTCAATAAATATCGCACATAGTTGATACCAAAAAACATGAACCATAAAAAACCGCTATAAAAAGAGAGAATTAAGGTCGTCTGATATCATGAGGAAGTACCTCTGTAAAGGGAGGATGATGATAGAATTCAGATTGATCTCCATATATCTGCTTATGAATTTTCCATGAATCCCCAGCCTGCTGCATGCCCTCCTTTGATAGAACTCAAATTGATCTCTATATATGTTCACTAATTTTCCATGAACCCTAGACCTGCTGTGTGGCTTCCTTGGAAAGAGCATCTGCAATGGAGTTGTGCTCCTTGTAGATATGCTTACAAGAGATATATTCAAAATCTCCTTGGAAAGAGCATCTGTAATGGAGTTGTGCTCGTTGTAGATATGGCTACAAGAAATATATTCAAAATTACATTTGATCATAAGAAATTCATTCAATATGGGCTTCAGATATTCAAAATTACATTTGATCATAATACATTCATTTAATATGGATCTGAGTGTGTACGTGACAAAGATAAATTTTATTGAACCAATTTATTTCCACACGAAAGTCCTAATTTTGGAAAGAGCATCTGCAATGGAGTTGTGCTCCCTATAAATATGATTACAAGAGATATATTCAAAATTACATTTGATCATATTAAATGAATTCAATATGAGTCTGAGTATGTATGGGTGTATATCAAGTTGAATCTTGTTTTGATTTCAGTCTCCCCACACATAAATCCTATTGAACCTGGTATTAAGTTTTTACCTTAGTTCATAGTATTATTTTAACCTAAATATTTTTAATCTGATTAAATCTGGTATTAAGTTTTTTACCCTATTAGACTACTAACGGTTATATAAATTATTGATATTTAGGGTGGGATGGGGTTTTCTTGTAGCTAAGCCAGTGATGCATCTGTCAAGTCAGTCAGATGGGATATGTATTCAGCGGTGCCTGCGGAGAGGTGTTGCAAAATTTTTCAGGGTGGAAGTTTAGCAACTTTGGTGTCTTTTCACAGCCTCTTTTTGGCCACCTATGGCATCCTCAAGTAAGCTATTTTCAGTCCAAATTTTACAGTTATTGTTCACAAATAGCCTATGCCCAATGGTTTCAGTATACAATGTGACATAATGCTTTTATCTATGATACTCTAGTTCGCAAATAGCTTATGCCCAATTGTTTTAGTATACCATGTGATATGATGGTTTTAGCTATGATACTTTGGAAAGTATAACTAAATGTTTTTATTCTATTTTACTAAATCTAAAAATTCAAGAAAATATTTGGGTAGATACATTTAAAGGAATCACTTCTAGCCAGTTTATTAAGAGAGTCTAACCTCAAGAGCATCTAAAGTATTACTTTTAGTAGCAGAACCTCTATCTATTGAACAAACCATCTAGATTAGTTATTATTAAAATATTCATATTTATATTGTCAAGTAAGGGTAGATCAAGTGGTTGAGGTGAGTTTTTAACTCCACCACCTGGGTTTGATTCACTGAAATGACATGTTTAGCCTATATTGATTAGTCTCAAGGAATATGTGGTCCCAAGGAGTTTTCACTTCATTTTTCATCAATATAAGATGTTAAAAAGCATGGCAAGTAGATTGTACACAGTTCAAATGCTTGTAAGCAGTTGCCATGATTAAATTTCTTTGAAATACCAAGTTGATCAATTAGCCAACAAACTGCTTGTTACCACTTGGGTGATCCCTAGGTAAAGAGTCCCATTTGCATCAAGGGAGACCATAAGGAAATTATAAAGAAAGCCACCCACTATCACCTTGGTATCTTTGTCCCTCACTTCCAAGAGTAAGTGTGTGATTTCCTAGCCTAAGGGGGTTTCCCTACCTTTGATTCTAATCCTAAGTTTGTCATTTAGTTTGAGTGAGAGTAGGGCATATTAGATGTTGATCCTTTCTTAGAGTTGTGGTATGACGATGAATTGTTTGAACATTTTTAATCCAGTGTTGATTGTTCAATTAGTTATTAGTGAAGATTAATGAATTCTATATTGCACATCAACCATATATCTTAATCAAATGAAATTGTAGCATAATAAGGTATACAATCATTAACCTTTAATTCAATCCCACAATTAAAGAGTAAATGCTTGATCAAGTAACCCAAATTAAAAATAAGGATTTTTTAGCAAGAAATGGTTTATATGATGGGTGTGACATAACTTACATTGGCTTTGAAATATTCTTGATTTTAAAAGAACTGTTAGTATTCTCATCTGACCCTTTGTTCTGTCTAGTCTTAACATATATTTTAGCACATAAAGGTTGATCGATAAGAGTGATGTGTATAGTTTAAGAGTGGTTTTGCTGGAGATCATATGCGGTAGACCTCCCATAGATGCATTGTTTAATTTGTTTCTTCTTACACATTTTTTAATGTGTTTTCATGGGTAATTGTAAGCTGTGTTGTTGCTCCACCATTATTACATTCATGTATGATTATGTGATAGAGAAATTTCATTGAACCAATTTATTACCACACAAAAGTCCCCAAAGACTTGCAGTTGCCCACACCCTTCTTCAAGACTTACAATTGCCAACACCCTTCTTCAAGAGTAAACAAGAAAAAAAGCTTTAAACTTAAAAGCTCTGCATAATTATTTGAACCACAACCCAGACCACTCTTAATATTGAATGAATGGGATTGGGAAAGATAAAAATTTGAACCCTATCACACATATTGTCTCTTTGGGAAGAACCATCAAAGTAAGCCCACGAAAGTGATCTGTCAATTAATTCTTCCCTAATAATGTGTGACCTTCTAGTCTCCTCCTCCTCCTAAATCATATCATATATAGCAATCACCTATCCAACGAGGCGATCGACACTCAGATATTTTTCTGGAAAGATAAGCCCATTTGACTTAACCATATTCCTTAATTGATCAATAGAAAGAGGATTATATATATATATATATATATATATATATATATTATGAATGTAATAAAAATAAGTTGTAGATTTCTTAGTTTACACAAATAATTGAAGTAGATGTATGAGAAGATTTTATGATTAAATCCTTAAGAGAAAAGTTTCTATTATTATAGAGTTATGGAATAATGAAGGAAGGAAATTTCACTATTGAAATTTCAGAAAGAACAAAAGTTTATTAGAGGCATTCAGGGACAAAATAGACAAATTAAGATCAATGATCATTGAAATAAAATGGTGTCATGAAGATATATATATATATATATATATATATATAATATATATATATATATATATATATATATTATATATCTTCATGACACCATTTTATTTCAATGATCATTGATCTTAATTTTTCTATTTTGTCCCTGAATGCCTCTAATAAACTTTTGTTCTTTCTGAAATTTCAATAGTGAAATTTCCTTCCTTCATTATTCCATAACTCTATAATAATAGAAACTTTTCTCTTAAGGATTTAATCATAAAATCTTCTCATACATCTACTTCAATTATGTGTGTAAACTAAGAAATCTACAACTTATTTTTATTACATTCATAATTTTATAGCAATATAAATTATCTTTTACTTTAATCATTTAATCATAAAATCGTTTTGGAAGACTTTAATCCTAACCATAAGCAATTTTAAACAAAGACAACCCCGTCTTCATGAATTGTTGCCATAAAAATGAAGGTCGAAGATATTATTTTACATGAGAGGATTTTCTATACGAAGAGGAAAAGAAATTCTCAGCAGAAGCTGATGGGACAACAGATGCCACTAAATTATCAAAAGATAGATGAACAACATATTTCCCCTTCATATTTTATTTCAGATGTTCTAGGGATGTTAGTGGTTTTTTGGAAGATAAATATCCATCGTGTGGTCGGTGCCCCATTTCCTACAATAACTATTCCAATATGGTCGAACCCGCCTAGACTTTGCATTGCTTAAACACTATAATATTGGGGTAAAACTGGTGAAAATTGAACTCAAATTACTGCAAAGGACCTTATAAATTTCATCTTGCCTGCTTGGTATGTTAAGTGTGAAGCTAAATTCATGCAGGATTCTAGATCCTTCTACACCACCAGTGGTTTCTAGAATCACATGAAGGATTCTAAATTCTTCTCCATCGCCATTAGTTTCTAGATCATTCCAAATCTCCATCTGAATCACATACAGGATTGTAGATCCTTCCTCTGCCTCTATAAATTTGTAATTTCTTTGGCCAAGGAAGGCATGCCAAGGCCCAAGCCTGTTATGTAATGGAAAGTGATTTTTGATCTCCAGTGATTGTTTTATATATTCCGTCGTTTCTGACTAAGTAATCTTGTTGCTTCTCCATTTGTCTGTCTCTGTAAATTATTCTTTGCTATTGTTGTTTAAGTCTCTGAGTATAAATTCGTTGTGTGTTATGTATGCTCTGATCTAACAACTGGTATCATAGCTAGGGTCGAATATCCACTGTGCAAGCCACTTAGTGCCATCACCTTACTCTGGCAGCATTCGTTAAAATGTTGGTTGCTACCCCTAGAGCCGTTGAAGGATCTGTCTAGGAAATAGTTGAAGAACGTTGGAACTAAAAGGAAGTTGCTGCAAGAAAAACAAGGTTGTGGATCTATGTTGAAACATGTTGCTAGAGTTTGAAATGTGAAGATCCATGGAGTTTGGAGTTGAAACATGGTGTTCATAAGTATTTTTTACATCAAGCTTGCACGTATACGTCAAGCTTTTTCTCAAACCAACATATGTATGTGTGAAATGTGAAAAGGTTAAAACATTATATATGATTTCCATATTTATATAATTATATGTTGGAATTTTGAAAAGTATATTTTAAAAAGGAGCAGGAATTTTGAAAAGGGCATTTTAAAAGGAGGAAGGTCATTATTACTAGATTTTAAGGGTAATGATTAAAGCTTTATTTTTAAGTGGATTTTTTTTGTGTTTTGGGGAATGAATTTGATTGAAAATGGAGACAACAGTTACATATATGGAGAAGTTGAGCGGGGATAATTTTTCCCTATGGAAATTACAGATGGAGGATATACTAATTTTAAAGGATCAATGTTTTCCAATTGAGGGAACAAAGAAACCCTCATCAATGACAAATGAAGAGTGGAATAAGCTAGATAGAAAGGTGATTGCAACAATCTGCCAATATTTAGCAAAGAATGTTTATTTCAATGTGTCTGGAGAAAAGACGACAAAAGGATTATGGAATAAGCTCCATGATCTATATGAGAAAAACACAGTATCAAACAAAGTTTTCTTGATAAAGAAGATTTATAATCTCAAAACGAAGGAGGGTGCTTTAGTTGTTGAACACTTGAATGCATTTAATATTATTACTAATCAACTTGCCTATGTTAAAATCATTTTAGATAATGAAATTAGAGCCATATTGCCGATGTGTTCTATGCAAGACAGTTGGGAAAATTTAATTGTAGCTATGAGAACTTCAGCAACGACAGGGACCCTGAAGTTTGATGATGTCAGTAGTAGTTTAATGAACGAGGAGCTACGACGCAAGTCAATTGCGGAAAACCAAGGAGGAGAGACTCTAGCTCTAGCTGATCATGGTAGGAGAATAGATTGAGGTCGACAAGGGCAATAAAGATCGAGAGGTCGATCAAAATCAAGGAGAGGAAGAATCATCTGCTTTCATTGTGGAAAACTCGGGCACATGAAGAAAGAATGTCAATTCTGGAAGAAAGGACAAAAGGATCAGAGACCGTCTAGTACAAATCACAAGTCATCCAGCACAAATGAAGGTGAGACTACTGCTGTAGCCATAGATGGTGATGTGTTTTTTACTGTTTCAGTAGAGGATGCATGTGAATATACATCTAGCAGTAGCTTTGATTGGATCCTTGACTCTGGGGCATCTCACCGTGTAACCCTATGCAAAGATAGTTTTGTTTCATATAATCCTGGTGATTATGGTAGAGTGCATTTGGGGAATAATCATTTTTGCAGTATTGTTGGAGTGGAAGATGTCCAGATCAAGATGAAAGATGGACAAGATATATTGTTGAAACAGGTTAAGCATGTACCAGAAATGCGCATGATTTTAATCTCTATGGGACGACTGGATGATGAAGGCTATTTGACAAACTTTGGGAAAGGAGACTAGAAAATTAGCAAAGGAGAATTGGTCATGGCCAAAGGACCCAAGACACAAACATTATACACATTGAAGACACTGATAGGAAAATTAGATTTGGTTGCTATCACAAAAGAAGGAAATTCAGCAGATCTATGGCATAAGCATTTGGGTCACATGAGCGAGAAGGGCTTAAAAATCCTTGTTGGTAAAAATTTATTTCAAGGTTTGAAATCCTACAATCTTGATCTTTGTGAGCATTGTATATATGGTATACAAAGAAGGGTTTCATTCCTTAGAGGTGGCCATGACAGAAAGAAAAATGTGTTAGAATTGGTACACTTAGATGTGTTTGGGCCTCTTAACATCAAATCATTAAGAGGAGCATCATATTTTGTAACATTTATAGATGATGCATCCAATAAGGTTTGGGCATATCCTATGAAAAATAAAAGTGAAGTGTTTGGAATATTTAAAAAATTCCATGTTGTTGTTGAAAGAGAGACTAACAAATTGCTGAAGTGTTTAAGAATAGATAATGGTGGAGAATATTGCTCAAATGCATTTAAGGAATATTGTAATAGGTTTGGCATAAAGCATGAGAATTTTGTGCCTGGTACTCCTCAACAGAATGGTGTCGCAGAAAGGATGAATCACACCATTATGGAAACGGTGCGAAGTATGTTGTCCAATTCCAGTTTGGAGAATAATTTTTGGGCTGAAGTAGTCAGGACCGCTTGCTGCCTCATAAATAAATCTCCAGCTACAGCCTTGGATGGCAGTATTCCTGAAGAAGTTTGGACTGGTAAGAATTTGAATTATTCTCACTTGAAAATCTTTGGATGTGAAGCATTCGTACATATTTCCAAAGAAAATAGAACTAAGCTAGATAATAAATCTATGAAATGCATTTTTTTGGGATATGCGGATGAATATTTTGGTTATCGTCTATGGGATCCAGTCAAACATAAAATTATTAGAAGCAGGGATGTTATATCTAATGAGTCATAAATGTTTAAGAGGACTGTAGGTGAGTTGGAGGTCAAGAAGGTTATTGACAGGCTTGAAGAGCAACAAGAAAACATACCACCAATATAAGAAAATGAACAACAAATTCAGAAGCATGAAGAACAACAAGTGGAAAATTATGAACAACAAGAAGAAGGAATCTTGGAGGAACCTTTACAGGAGATTCAACCTGATAATGCACCACCACAGTTGGTTCGTAGATCTTCTACACCTCATAAGTCTTCACAAAGGTATCCTCCTTCAAACTTTGTTTTGTTGATTGATGAAGGTGAACCTAATTGTTTTCAAGAAGCTTGTAAAGTCGAGCACAATAAAAAATGGAAGAAAGCAATGAAAGAAGAAATGAACTCTTTGCAGAAAAACAAAACTTGGGAGTTGGTAATCCTCCCAAAAGGTAGAAAGGTTCTACAAAACAAATGGGTGTACAGAATTAAGCATGAAGGTCATGAAAAGAAGGATAGGTATAAAGAAAGGCTGGTGGTGAAAGATTTTGCCCAAAAAGAAGGTATTGACTTCACTGAAATGTTCTCACCTGTTGTTAAAATGTCATCCATTAGAGTCATTCTTGGTCTAGTTGTGCTTTAGACATAGAATGTGAACAGTTACATGTAAAAACTGCATTCCTTTATGTTGAAATGGAGGAAGAAATTTATATGGAGCAACGAGAAGGCTTCATAGAAAAAGGCAAAGAAGGCCTCGTTTGTAGGTTGAAGAAGAGTCTCTATGGGTTGAAATAGGCACCTCAACAATGGTACAAGAAATTTGATTCATTCATGTTGGAACATGGTTTTCAGAGGTTTGAATCTGACCATTGTGTCTATATCAAGAGGTATGATCAAGGAAAGTATATCATATTATGATTATATGTTGATGACATGTTGATTGTTGGGCATGATAAGAATAAGATCAATAGGTTGAAGAAATATTTGGGTAGCAAATTTGCAATGAAGGTTTTGGGACCAACACAATAGATATCGGGCATGCGGATTATGTGTGATAAGAAAAACAAAAGGTTGTGGCTGTCACAAGAAAAATATATCAAGAAGGTGCTTGATAGGTTTAATATGAAGGATGTCAAGCCAGTTGGTACACCCCTTGGAGCCCACTTCAAGCTAAGTACTGAATTATGTCCTAGTAATGACAAGGAGAAAGAAGAGATGAGCAAGATTCCTTATGCTTGAGCAGTTGGTAGTTTGATGTATGCCATGGTATGCACATGACCAAACATTGCATATTTAGTGGGAGTAGTGAGTAGGTTCCCTGCTAATGCAGGCAAACAACATTGGCAAGCAGGAAAATGGATTTTGAGGTATCTCAAGGGTACTAGTCATTATTGTTTATGTTTCGGTCATGAGGAGACTGTGCTTGAAGGATTTACAGATGCGGATATGGCTGGAGATATGGATACCAGAAAGTCCACTACAAGTTATTTGTATACATTTGCAAGTGTAGTAGTATCTTGGGTGTCAAGGCTACAAAGAATAGTAGCCCTCTCTACAACAGAAGCAGAGTACATAGCTGCAACAAAAGCTTGTAAAGAGATGTTGTTGATGCAACAATTCCTAGGAGAGATAGGAATAAAGCAGGACAAGTATGTGTTATATTGTGATAGTGAGAGTGTCATTCACTTGGCGAAAAATCCATCATTTCATTCAAAAACCAAGCACATTGACTTAAGGTACCATTGGATCCGACATGTGTTGGAGGAAGAACAATTATCCTTGGAAAAGATCCATATAGATAGGAACCTTGCTGATATGCTCACTAAGATTCTACCATGAAATAACCATGTGTTATGTAGAGGCATGGTAGGACTTGGTGTGACTTGATTCATATTTGGCTTCAAGTGGGAGAATGTTAAGTGTGAAGCCAAATTCACACAGGATTCTAGATCATTCTACATCGCCAATAGTTTCTAGAATCACATGCAGGATTCTAGATTCTTCTCCACCGCCATTAGTTTCTAGATCATATCTCCATTTGAATCACATACAGGATTGTAGATCCTTCTTCTTCCTTTATAAATTTGTAATTTCTCTGGCCAAGGAATGCAAGCCAAGGGCCAAGCCTGTTATGTAATGCAAAGTGATTTTTGTTCTCCAGTGATTTTTTTATCCATTTTGTTGTTTCTCATTGAGTAATCTTGTTATTTCTCCATTTATAAATTATTCTTTCCTATTGCTGTCTAAGTCTCTGAGTATAAATTCACTGTGTGTTATGTATACTCTGATATAACATGGTAAGGCCCTCAATCTCTATTTGGGGATCAAAATTTTATAATAATATAATATAATAATTCCATTCTTGTTTTATAACAATATAAAATCTATTTTCTTCCTTAAATCATATCATCATTCTATAAGGATTTAATAATAAAACAAAGCAACTTTAATGAAAGAAAACCCCATGGTCATGATTTCTTGGTATTAAAAGATGAAAAAAGATGAGGATCGAAGAAATTATTTTACATGAGAGAGGATGAGGAAAATAAATTTCTCAACAGAAGTCGATGGGATGGAAGACCACTCAATTGCCGAGAGATAGGTGGGCAACATATTTTCCCTACATATTTTCTTCAGATCTTGTGACGATGGCGAGGGTTTATTGGAAAATAAATACTGACCATGGTTAGTACCCCATTTTCTATTGTAACCATTCCAAGATAGTAGTACCCCATTTTCTATTGTAACCATTCCAATAGGGCCTTCAAATAAGGAAGATAACTTTCTGGAGTCTGCATAGCTTAAACACTACGATCTTTGGATGAAACTGGTCAAACGAGAGCTTAAACTTCTACAAATGCCCTTAGAATTTTGATCCTGCCTGCTTGGTAAGGAACTGAATCTCAATGAAGAATACGAAAATGTTGGTTCCACCTGGATTTAGTACCAGACTGGCATGAATTAAAAACGCAGTCAAAGCTTGAAACCCTAGACAATGAGAATTATTGTATGACAAATGAGATGTGAAATTTGAGAGTCCCATGGACTCAAAACTTCAATCCATCGCCCAGATGAGAATTTTCTCCATCATATCTCAAACCTTGGTTTCGTGATTTTTCCTTGCCACTACGCACACCACGAATTAGTAGCCCACAATTAGGATTATCGTAATCCTTATTTCAATTCTGGAGCGCATCCTCATGGGCCTCAAAAAGAGCTTTGAATCCCAAAGCATATGCATCTGAGTCGATGTTGTCATAACTTGTCTTTATGCACAAAACGTATCATGGTCACATTCAAATTTTCTGACTTCTTATAGGTCATGGCTACACTGTCAAAGACAAATTAGTAATTTGATTTGCTCTTCAATCCATGGATTTAATGCTAAATTTTCCAGTGAAAATTCCATCTTGGCTATTGAAGTTAATGGGGTCTATGAGTAACATGGGCATACCCTGAGATACAATGAAGCCAGTTGAATTCTGAATCCTCGTATCACAGATGTTGTACTATCTCGCTTGCTTGTTAGATCAATAGTTAGGTCGTCTTTTATTTGCAAGCAGTGGTATTTTGTTTGTAATGCTTTGAATTTGCATAGTCTTTCACCCCAACCAAATCTTTTTATTTCGATGAAACAAAAAAGCTAATGGAAATTTATTTTCTTAAATAGAGGTTACATTCTACCCAACTAAATCTTTATTATTGGAAAACATAAAAAAATATTAAAATTTTATTTCTTTAAATAAGTTACTAGATATAAGAATACAATGGAAGAAACTATACGTTCAAAATCCACTAATGTTTACATTATTTTATTATTTTTATTTATAGGATAAGATATAAAACACCTCTTAGCCTAATAATGATTTTAATAAAATATACAAATATTTGATTTGTTTTCATTATGATTAACAAATGTAGATGGTCATGTCATATCAGAGAGTATAAGACCCTCAGTTAGAGTGGTGCCAAGAACTTTATTGCATAGTGCAGATGGGCATCTCGGATCTGTGATGCCTTAAATGAATTGGTTTACATGCCATGGCTTATTGGAAAGGCACATTTCAAACAGTTACCTTGGCTCATTGGCAAGGCACACCTTAGAAAATCAGTTTCTTTAGCCTTTTGGTAAGGTGTACGATGGATAGATTCCTTGGCCTATTAGAAAATCATACTTCAACTTGTTGTTTTCTTAGGCCATTAGCATGGTAGATGACAGAGAGAGTTGGGCATGCCTATAGAAAAATACGACATGTTATGGATAATGGAAAATTAGATCCACCAAAGAAGTGGGACAATATTAGGTAGATGGAAAAAAGGTTGCTTTGGGAAACTTCATTTGCAATCATGTAATGGAATGATAAATGAAAAAGTAATAATAGGGCTTAATAATTGGGTGCTTAGACTTATACATATCAATGGAGTTAGGTGATCCACAATTGGCAGTTGTGACGAGCGATCGAGGTGCATTTGGGTACGAGATGTTATAGATTCCAACTATGGCTTGAATTGTGTACTCCCTTGGGCATGCATCCATTAGCTTTGCATGCTTCAAACACCTCAAGATCAATTGGGTACAAGTGGACTTAGGTGGATTAGTTGTAGTGACAAAGAAACGTGATGATGGATAACTTTGCCGAAATCCTTCAACAACTACCCACGGGTGACACATTTACTTCTAGTAGCTACTCTGGAAGCACCACATCCTTTAAGGTACAAGTTAACTTTGACATTCCCATATTTGAGGGTGAGATAGATACAGATGTCGTAGATAAATGGTTAAATCTGCTAGAAGGATATTTTTATGTTCTTGATTTTTCTAGCTCGGAAAAGATTACTTTTTCTCTTCTCAAAGTCACCCCACAAGTCAAGCATTGGTGGGAAAACTATTGCGGCAAGAAGGATGAAATTAGGCCTCACTATTTTCATACGCACCCACTTGGGATTTGTTCCAGGATGAAATCAAGGAGCAGTACTACCCTGTGAGGATCTATGAGGGTAAATACATAAAGTGGACCATAATGCGACAGGGAAGGGACCAAGACATACCAGAGTTTACCAATGTTTTTCATACCCTTTTCATGAAGTTGAGTATCAAGGATTCTGAGAAACATTTGGTACTCAAGTACTGCGACTACCTACACAGGTAAATCCAGAATGAGATAGAGTTCCTAGACATCCCCTCGCTTGGAACGATGTATCGATACACTATCAAGATTGAGAAGAAGCTTAAACAAAAAAAGTGAGACTTTGGGTTTGCGAATCTGAAGTAAAGGAAAGATGCCCTCAAACCACAGAGCAAAGGGAAAATCCAAGGCGAGGCGACCCAGGATAAACCACCGAAGCCACAAGAAAAGAACAACATCATGAAGACAAAGAAGGACATGGGAAAGTGTTGTGAGTTCCATAAGAGCTCCACTCACAACACAAGTGAGTGTCGGTTTAAGTAGTCACTAGTGGCCAAGCTCAAGGCTTCTGAGTCTAACACATGTTTCAACTCTAAGTAAGAAACCAACAAGGGGAATGACAAAGGGAAGAAGATAATTGACATGGAGCCCAGTCACCGTGGCCACCAGCCAGATCCAAAATATTGAGCTTGGAGATCTAGAAGAGGGGGAGTGTCTATTCCACTCATAGATGTGGGTGAAGGGTTCTCCGTTGGAGTTCATTATCGACAGCAGGAGCCAAAAGAACCTCATTTCAGCAAAGTTCGTGAAGTGGTTTGGCATGCCGTCTGCAACACATCTATAGGCGTACACCATCGAGTGGCTTCACTAAGGATGAGATCTCCACGTCGGCTAATAGTGATGCCTTCCCTATGGCATCGAGGCCTTCATAGTTGAGGTGTTGTGTTATGTTGATCCTTTTGAAGTTTGTGATGTATTATTAGGACAACCATACTTATGCAAGCAACATGTTATATATGAGTCTAGACCTAGCTCTATTATTATTTCTTTGGGTACTAAGTTATACAGGATACCAGAGGTAGCCCCACCTATCACCATCTCTTTGATCTCTTTTTTTCTTTTTGATTCGCTCTCAAAATAAGGGGAAGGTGGTAGCCACGTCCATGGCCCCTCGGAAGGGTTCCTCCAAGTAGTAGAAGGAGGTGGATGCAGTCATGGAAGAATATAGGGACATCTTCTCCTCACCCACAGGGGTACCCTTGCATAGTCAGGTCAAGCATTCAATCAATCTGACTCCTGGAGATCCTCTACCCAACAGGTTGATATATTGTCGCTCCATTCTAGAAAATGAAGAGATTAAGTGTAAAATCCAAGATTTGTTGCAAAAATGGCACATCCGACTAAGTTCCTCACCTTATGGGAGCTCGATTGTATTGGTACAGAAGAAGGACAAAACCTGGAGGTTTTGCATTGATTATCAGCGATTAAACAAAATCATTGTTAGGAACATGTATAAAATCCCATAGATTGATGACTTGCTAGACCAACTCAAGGGGGCCAAGTATTTAACAAGATCAATCTAAGGTCTGGTTATCACTAGGTTCCAATAGAACCTGCAGATGTATGGAAGGCTGCCTTTAAATCCAAGGAATGCCTTTTTGAATTGTTGGTTATGCCCTTCAGGTTGATAAATTGCCCCGCTACTTTTATGATGCCAATGGATGACATCTTGTAGCCCTTCACCAACTTGTCTGTGGTGTTTTATCTAGACGACATCCTCATCTTTAACAAGAGTTGGGAAAAAAAATTGTAACACATTCGACAAGTCATTCAAACCCTTCGGTAGCAAAAACTATGTGCCAAGTTGGAGAAATGCACCTTTGGCATGATCCAGGTTCAATACTTGGGGTACATCATAGATGAGTGTGGCATGCATGTGGATTTGACCAAGATTCAAGTCATTCGGGATTGGCCAGTCCCGACCACTCTAATGGATCTTTGCAGCTTTTTGGACCATGCAAAATTTTTATCGGAGGTTTGTGTTGGGATTCTCCCATATCACTTGGACATTGAGTCAGATTACTAAGGGCAGGTTGAAAGTAAAGCTTTCCTAGTTTGAGTCCCAACATAAGGTGTTTGTTGAGTTTAAGCATCGCCTTTGCTTTGCGCTGGTACTCACACTACCAGACCTGCAACAACGATTTGAAATTGAGATAGATGCCTCAGACTATGCTATTGGTGCAGTCATCACCCAACATGGGAATCTAGTGGCCTATCATAGTGAGACACTTTCCGATACAATTTAGAAGTACCCCACCTATGATAATGAAATGTATTTTATCGTGTATGCTTGCTGACAATGGAAGAAATACATTCTAAGGAAGGAGACGGTCATCCACACCAATCATTGACCTCTTTAGTTTATACAGACATAGGGGAAGTTGCAGAACAATCATCATCAGAAGTGGTCTACATATCTGTAACAATTCTAGTGAACATTAAATACAAAAAGGGGAGCACCATTCATGTTGCAGACTACCTCAGTTGGCCCCAAGTTACAACACTAACTACTGTTCTCAGCTCTTGTGGTCACGACACTTCTAGATGGCCGAAACTATACAAAAATGATCCATAGTTTGCTTCCACATACCATATTCTAGTAGATGGTAAGCAAGCTCCCGATTTCCACCTTCAAGACGCATTATTATGCTACCTAGGCCACATTTGTGTTCCTTCAAGTGAGCATGCCAAATTGATTTGGAAGGCGCACTACATCTTGATCATAGGACACTTTAGGGTGGAGAAAACTGTGGTTGTACTACAAAAGTACTTATATTGGCCAAACTCCAATTGGATGTTGGGAAATATATCAGGTATCACATTGTCTATGCCATCGCCAAGCGATCCATCAAGAATCAATGTCTGTACACTCCTTTGCCTACTCCCAGCTAGCCGTGGATATCCATCTCCATGAACTATATGTCTGGCCTCCCTTCTACCAAGCAATGTAATGATTGTGTATTTGTGGTCAAGGACATATTTTCTAAGATGGCTATATTGGCGACTTGCAAGAAGAGTATCACAACAGATGACATTGACAAACTCTTCTTTGAATGAGTATGTGTACATTTTTAGATCCAAAAGACCATTATATCAGATCGGGATATTAGGTTCCTAAGCACATTTTGGTCAAGCCTCTCGAGACTATTGGACACCAATCTCACTAAGTTGACTGCCTTCCATCCTCAGAGTGATGGCCAGACAGAGGTCATCAACAGGATGATAGTTCACATACTTCGCATCGAAACTCGAAGCATCCTCAAACCTAGGATGACAATATTTCATATGTGCAACATAGTTATAATATAACTCTCCATAGCTCAACATGTCGCAGTGCCTTTCAAGTGGGTCTAGGATTTCAACCATTGTGTTTGATTGATGTTTCCATGCCTCAGGCGACTACATAGATAGAATCCATACATGTATCTTCAAAGGAAGATAAAGAGAGCATATTTATTGAATGCATCCAACACATCCACCAGTAGGTTCACGACATCCTAGAGAAGTCAAATGCAAAGTACAAGCAGCAAGATGATCAACATCGGGTGTCACACAAGTTTCAAGTGGGCGACATAGTCTGGTTGCATTTGTAGAAAGAACACCTTACCGGAGCCCATCAGAAGCTCAAACCACTCTAATATGGTCCTTACACCATTACCAAGGTTGTGGGAGATAATTGCTTTGAGCTCAGCATTGCTCCATTCCTTGGTCTACACCTAGTGTTTAATGTGGACCTCCTTTGACCCTACTTCCCACCATTACTAGACACATCAGACATTGCTGAACAACTCAAACCAATAGATTTAAATACAAACTGCATGGAACATGCTAGAACTAATTGAATTATGGACACACAGGTCAATAACACTCGCCAATAGAAGAACCAACAATATCAGGTTGTCAAGGTTGACGAACTCCTAAACTAAGGCAAGTGGCTCACCACGGACCAAGTTCAACAAAAATTTCCTCAGCTCACTGAGGCTCTGTATGCAATGGGGACCATTGTTTCCGAAGGGAGGATGAATGGTCCTAGGGGATATTTGTGGCCACCCACCTATCCCACCTAGACCTCCATTCAGTTTCATTTGTTTCCTTGTTTATTTCAACATTTACTAATTTTAGTAGTTTTTCAGGTCTTGAATTTATGGAGTGGTTTTGACCTCCTAAACGATGTTTTTTTGAGGCCCGTAGTAGGCTTATAGCAGTAGGTAGGTGCCCGCAAAAAAACCTATCGTACTCGGAGAGACCTTTCCAATAAGGTAATGTATGCACCAAACAAAGATAATATGACTAACCTCGGTAAGTTGGTTGTCCAACTAACCCCAATGAGGCCGACAAACTCTTGGCGTTACATCTCTTGGGGTTAATGTTTTGGCTGCTTATGGTTTTCTCATGTTTTTTAATAATAAATAGGCCCTTGAGCCTCATTGTAACAAATTTCAGAGGCATGTAGCCGCCACATCTCTTCTCAAAGATAAGCTACCATCTCCCAAGATAGTCTTATTTCCATTCTGTTTGTAAGCATATTTAAGTATTTGATATTAATGAAATGAAATGTTGTTTTTTTTGCATCTTTGTGTTTTTGGTTATATTTGTAATTCTTTGCATTCCTGTATAAATTTAGATCAAGTTCACACCATGTCCATTGAGAACCCGCTTTCATTCTCATGTAATATTCAAGGATCCTTTCTCCCTTTGTATAGAACAACCACTATGGGTACCTCCCCAACCTTGACCATGTCATCCCCATTCATATTTGGCTAAGGCCCTAGCTTACCAACAAGTAAACTAACCATGTCTAATATTGGAGGTTAGAATCCTATTTTCAGATTTCGATTCTCAAGGCCCAGGATGGGTGAAAATATATCGCTAGGGAGTGAAAATATCACCAATGGTGGTTGGAATCCTTTTTCCAAATCCATTTTATCTTATATCTTAGCTATGGGAACCTTTTCTTTGAGTGAGTTCACTAATCATTGAAGAATTCAAATGTTAGGGAGATCTACACTCCAAGGGACCATGCAATTTTGATGGAATGTCCAAGGGGTGGGGAATAGTTTCCCTTGTAACTTGTTTAATTATTTGGGTCCTAATCATTTTGGTCAACATTTTGGAATATCTTTTTTCCCAAGAGGTCAACAAAATTTTGGGAATCCTTTTTCCAATGGGTGCATTAACCATCATCATTTTTACATGGGTGTTGGAGTTAGCACCTGTCACCAAACCACTTCCCTGAGATAGACTAACATAGGAAACAAAGATATGGGTGGAGATCCTCCTCCACTTAGCTCATAGGGGACATCTACCCTGGCCCCTTCCCCGACCCCAAGTATCATTTAACTCACCTTTCTTAGAAACTCTTGTGTTTCCTAATCTATCTAAGTTAATGATAAATTTAATAAAGCACAATATTTCATGGCCATCGATCCCACAAAAACTTCTAGTAGATATATCTAACTTCAACTGTAAGCCTAGAGAAGAACCTAGAACCCAAATTACCACTTGCAACTTATGGTGCTCTTCCAACTCCTTTATGGATGATATCATGAGGTTGTGCCTTTTCTAGTGGACTCTTATCAATAATGTTTCCAAATGGTACATTGATTTAGAAAGCATCACTTATGATACCCTCATGTATTTATCATAACCCTTTGTTAGTCACTATCGATTTCCTATTGGGTATGATACTAGAAATGCCATTCTCACCAACTTCTATCAAGATACGTATACCCACATTTCTTGTCACATTCATCAGTGAATATGAAGATGAAGTCTCTTTAGCACAAAGTCCCCCAAGAAGTTGTTATGTGAGTGGTCTACCAAGTTCCTATTTCCTATGATTGTTGAAGATGCAGCAAAGGTAGGAGCCCAAACTTAGGAACAATCCATCATGTGCAGCCATCAACTTCACTTGATTTATTCTCAAACAAGTATCCTCTACGAGATCATTCATAATGCTCCTTAGTGACCAAAATGATAAAATGAATCACAAGTGCAAAACCCATGCCAATGGTGTAGTGGGGTTTGCTTTATTGGGAAACATAGGCCAAGTAGATTCATAGATGGGTCAAATGAATATATATTGTACTGAATTGGTTGGTAATACTTCCTCTCAATCTTCTAATTCTCCTATTCCCACCTTTGAGGTGAACTTTGTTCAGTCTACATTGTAAAAGAATCCTCGAAAACTAGGAAGTAAGAAGAAAATAACAAGTCTAATAAAAATTTGAATGAGGAACAAGGAGCATCACAAACCCAAGAAACTGTTGGAGGTGGCACCAAACAAAAGAAGAATAAAATTCATTTTCCTTGAAAGAATTGTGGGAAACACCATATCACTCATGAGTGCCCCTTAATGAATGAGATTGATTAATACTTATTCCACCAACTCACTTCTTGTCAACCCACTGCCTTGAAAAATCCTTTTCTTGCACAACAATAATACATGGTTACAAACCCTCCACCACGTCAATATGGGGGTAGTTCAGGAGATTATTCTAACAATGCCTCATCATCAAGCACAAAAGATATATTTATGGTGAAAAAACCTATTGATGGTATGACTAAAGCACTCAATTATGAGACTCTTGAGAGTAACACTTTTACATCACAATCCATGAATCGACCTCCACCTGATGCCATTCTTCATATTATAAGTCATCATTGAGCACTTTACATGCACCCATGCATGTTCTCTCTCAAAGGATACACATAATCCTAATGTGTGGGATGTTCAACTACAGTATTGTTGAGGATCTAGCCCAAGCTCTAGCTACTATGTCTGCATTGGAACTATTGTAAAATTTCTCAATGCAACGCAAGTCACATTTATCTGCTATTGGTCGAGTGGATCACTTAGATTTTAATATCATGACCTTTGATCCCTCTTGACGGAATCCTTGTCTTCCACATCATCTGACCTTCCAAATAATAGTTCATGTCTCTAGATAGCATGTTCATACGATAATTTTGGATGATGGGGCATCTACATGTATCACGTCATCAAAATGTTTGAAGTCTCTCAGTTCACTAACCCTGTCTTCACCTAGATTAGTGTTAAAATATTTTGATGGGGATACCATGCAACTTTATGAGGTGTCATCCACTTTTCCTATTGAGGTTGGAGGAAAAAAAATATTATTTTAGGCCAAGGTCATTAATTCACATATAGATTATAACCTTCTTATCAGGCAAAGTTGTTTTTATGCCATCTCTGCTGTCATGTTTTTAGTCATACATATCGTGATGTTCCCCCATCAACGTAAAATAGTCTCCAATCACTAGTTTACTTTATGCAAGCATGAATTATGATTCATTTTTAGTTAATTAGTCACCTTTGTAGGAAATTAAATTATTACTATTGAAATCATTAGGGCATGGATGCTCGAAGACTCGTTGATGGACACACTTCCCTTGCCTCCTTCTGAAATTTCACGATCAACTAACACTATCAACATGATCACATCCATCATATACGATTTTTATTAGTCCATTGATCATTGGATAATTCCTTCTGCTAAGCTCATTAACATTTTTAGTGATCATATGCCTTTGAGGTCCACTGAGTTGGATTATCAAGCTATATGAATGGTGTTTTCCAACCCTGAGCCAAGTTCTTCCCATGATGTTTAACTTGATTCTTACCTCTTTCCCACTTTGTTTATTGATCATTCTCATTCCCATGACCTCCTTAATACTATGATGTAATCTGATGAATCCATCTTAGAATCCATCTTAGAATCCATGGTGATCTCTCATCTACATTAGGAAGAATTTCACCATTACTCTTTTTTCCTTTCTTATTTGGAACACTAGAATGCTGACTTTCACATCCTCATTTATTTATGAAATGTTAGTTGGGGGCAAAATCCCAACACCGCCCATGATGTGTTCTTAGGGGAAATTTTAAAGCATCTCACCTATCATTTCCATCAACATTTTCAAGAAACCTGGTATTGTGGAAAACATCATGATTTGGGTGGATTACACTCCCAATGATATCACTATTTATATTGCTCCTTTCCATGAATTCAATGAAAATTCTCTCATCCTACGAAATTATGCTTGGAATCGACCCCCTCTTTGCCGAAAATTTTCTTCACACTCAATCCATTTATCCAGTTCCTTTGACAGAATGAATTTCTAGTTTGGTTCATGTAAACAAAAAGCAATGTTTTATTTGTGTCTATGTTGACTATGGGTTTCACATCTAGTTCATATCCTAAAGCACAATCATTATGCCCATCTCTATATTGACTATAGGGGTTTGCCTATGGAATATCACAAATGGGTTTCTAACATTGCTCCTTTCATAAAAAAAAAACATTGTATTCATCACATCTCTGTCAACCATCAACCCTCCACTTGTATGAAATATAATGCTCCTGATGGGAACACCATTGCAAATCCCCCTAATGGGCTCTATCTCATGAATGCCTATGTCTATACCTCTAGGTGTAGTGTCCTATATATATATGTATTTTGTATGCTTTTTACTTTTTCTATAGTTGTCTCATGTTTTAGTGCATTCCTTATCATGTTTGGTACTTGGTTTGTAGATCTTTGTATCCCCTTCAAGATATGTGTGATATGTTGATGACACCAACTATAGTTCTCAAAAAATTACTTTTGCAGCTTGGGTACACTTTTATTCTACTAATGAACATTTTAGTTCAATTGACATCTTTCTAGTCCTTGCCACTAACAACATAGTGGAATATAGTGTTTTTATTAAACTCTTAATCGAGGTCATAATTCTAGTATCTGTTAGTTGGTGGTTAATCTGGACTCTCAGCTCCTGGTATCATAGCTAAATCACATATATCATGTCCAACACCTTTTATTATTTCATTTTTATCTTAGGGTATGTCTACTTGAACATTCATTTGATTACATCATTTATCAACACGCTCCTAAGAGTTCTAATGCAATGGTTGATTTGTTGACTAACTATGTATTATAATGACATCTAGCACATATATAATATCAAGATAATTGAATATGCATGTAAATTAAACATCTGGGATCAATTTCACATCATTAACACATCCATAAGAAAACACAAAGGTATATATGTATAATTTAAGTTGCATAAATCATCAAAAATAGATAAATTAGTACAGTGCCAAAATTGGGCTCACAAGTCGAGGCTCATAATCCCTTAGTACATACATTAATGTCCATAATGCTTTCCTCGAAGGGATCATGCATATAGATATCCTAAATCTACTCATCATTGAGTCTCTATGTGCTCGGTAACACATAACCATCCTAACCACTTGATGGAGAAGAAAAAACATCATGTTGGATACACCCATTGTCTTTCATTTCATGTTCCATGTTACATCCTCGAGTTGTGTGAGTGGTAGACCCATCATCATCCTCTATAGGTTCTATGAAACCTACCTTAGCTCATTGTGATCAATGTCCTCCTTAGTAGTATTATCCTAGGCAACTAGTCACTCCACCACTCTAACTTCTCCATCGCATTCATAAGAGGACTCCCCCTTAGGTTTCTATGGTGTGAAATTCATGTCATAAAACATGTGAACGATTAGTGAAATGTACCAACAAAAAAATCATCAAACATAAAATTTAACAAAACACTTCACTTATTTGAGTCTCCAGATAGCTCATTAGGATCAAATATCAAGTCAAGGCTCAATGAAATTATACTCTTACATACACATAATCGTTGATTCATATGCATTGTTCATATCACCAATCATAGAATTCATATTTGTATGACCGCATAGACAATCCACCCCTAGTCTCCATAATAAGTGCATCTGCCTATTCATATGGGGTGCTAACCTCTCTAATCATGGTGGCATTATCTATGCCTACACTATTAAAACTCACTTGAAGAATAAGGATACTATGATATCGCATACCCAAACATGTTGTGCTTACCTATTTTACACTTGGTGAATTGTTGCTTTAAGTTCGCCAGTAGACCATCACTCCAATTGGGCATATTCGAGGTCATACACCCCAATGCTATGCCCACCTAATTTTTAGAAGCTAGATACAGACTCATTGTACCTTCCACTCATGTAAAGCTGAATAGGATGGTACAAACTGGGAGGTCTATTAAATCTATAATGGGGATTTTTTCACCTACTTTTTATACAGTGAGAGTGTAGCAGGTTTCTATCCTCCCTTCCATATATCTCTCATCCACCAATCTTCCTATGAATACCTTGAATGGGGATCCTTGCCTCGATAGGCCCATGAGAAAGTAAACTTAAACCACTAATATTGTTAGCACATGTCCCCATATCTCAAATTGTTTCTCATATGATCCCACCACTATATGATCCTCTCCAAGTGTCTAGGTTTCCCTCTCATTTGTTGGGTTTTTAAGAATTTCAATAGACCATAATTGTGCAATGCTATTATTTTCCTTGTGTATTCTGGTGAAATTTCACCATCAACACCATTTTTTCTTTCCCTCCATTGAATCATCTTGATATCTTGGTAAACCCATAATAAAACTCATCAATATTTTTCCATATGCAAAAAATTGGTCAAAATTAAGTCTCTCCTGCTCTATACCTAAAAATTTTACCCTTCAAACATATATCATAATTTAAACCTTGAAAAGCTTTATTAGTAATGTTTTTTTATAGAATTAGTCAATTTTTTTAGGGTACAATCGCTTATTTTGTTCTACACAAAAGTATTGAAGCAAGCTCAAGTTGAGTCGGGGGGTACCAACATTAAAAATTATGTGAAAGCACACATGAATATTTTACCAAAAGAAAGAGGAGTTAAAGACCATTAATTTGTTGGTGAAATAATCAAATTTTGTTTCTTGATGCTGCCAAGATCTGGAAAATAAGTTTTGGAGGCTAGAGGGCTTTCTCCAATATTGTCACCTTATGGGGTGCAAATACAAAATTGGTCAAATTCCCCCATTTTCTATTGGGGAAATCAGTAAAAAATGTATCCTCTTTCATTTTTCATGCCTATTTTTGAAATATTTAATTCTTGGGTCAAAGCCACTTAGCCTGAGTGGTATGACTTTGACCCATGTTTCATGTCCCTGGCTACATAGGTTCAAGTCGCTAGAGATACATTGTAAGTTGACCCTTGTAGCATTTATGAAAATTTGTTCTGATTGGTGAAATAATGGTAAGCGTATGTATGAAGTTATTGATTGCATTTCATGGAATATGTGTATGTGTGTGTGTGTGTGTGTTTCATATGTTTATATTATTATATCATGCTACTAATGGTTTATGAGGGCTTTATCACTATATTTTTATTGGTTTTATGGATATGTCATCATGTCTTATGCTTCCTTGAGGTATAAAGTCGAAAAAACATATAGGATTAGGGTTTATCAATATTGTCATTACATCTTTGACCTTTTTGACACTATTTCACTATTCCTTAGGTCCCACCCCCATCATGTTCTAGTAGTAACTGTGTCTTTTTACATATTGTGACTTGTGTGGTATATCATACCATTCAAGAGACCTTTAGAATAACATGAAATTTACGTTTTGATTCTTATGTTGTGTTTCTTCGTAGGTCAGGATATCCTCTTTAGTACCTGCCATGACATCATAAGAGACCCTTATGCTCTCTTTGTTGCTTATTTTTAGTTGTGATTACCTCATAGGAGGTCCCCACTATTGTATTTGTTTCCTTTTGGTCACATATGCTCAAAGTATTCAATGTATTACTATATTTTGTCATAATGGTGCTTTCCTTCATTCAACTCTCCAACCTTGAAACCATGCTTATCCTCTTTCCTTTGAATTAGCATTTCCTCCATCTTGTAACCAATTCCACCCTTTCAGAGAGACCACTTCAATGAGAGGATTTCCATTGCCAAACAGTTGACCATTGCTTTTTAGTTTTCTTACGTTGCTTTTTCCAGCTTCAAAACAAGGTGCATCTCATTATCACATTTGCTATTTGGAATGAACTACCTTTTGGTCATCCTCTCATGCTAGTTTAAAAATGAAAATCTCAAGCTTCTTTTACTATATTTCATGCTCATTAAACCTAATCAAAAAATGTCAAGTTCTTTCCATTCTATCCAAATTGCTGATCAATGTGAAAGTTGGTGAGTAATCTCTTTTCCATTTGCATGCTCCTTGAACAATGATAAGGACACGAGTGTAATTTTATCTGTCTTTTGACCTCACTATAACACTTATGAAAAATGAACCATTAAAAGTATTATTTTATCTCTTTTTTATGCTCATTAAAATTGAATGAAAAGAAACCTATCAAGCTCTCTTTAATCTCTTTCGTTCCCTCTAAAATATGAAGGGGATCCACTATATAACAAAGGAAGAGGGATTTTGTTTTGTTTTTTTGTTTTTTTTAATCATGTCGGTTATATGTCACCCTTGAACATGGTATCTATTTGAGTCACAATCTTACAGTTGCTCTCTATTGGTATTTACAGCCACACCATCAGATTGAGTCGAATCACTCTGTTATTGAATTTGTATCTCATTTGATGGGTTACCTTCAAGTCTATGGGCTTAGGTGATGCCTCCTATGTACCACCACTATATTTTTTTGGTATTCTTAATTTTTTCCTATCAAGTTGACATTTGTTTCATGTTGTTATATGTCCAAGTGAAGTTCGAGTCAGTGCCATCCATCTACATGTATCATTATACCTTCTTTTTTTTTCCATCCTTCTATAAATTGTGTATCAATTATTCAATTGGTATTATCTGATATCTTATTTTGGTGTTAGTTTCATGTCGAATGACAGGGCATACATCAAGGCCCTCCTTCGATGATTCTCATCCCATTGACCTCAACAATTTATCTAGGATGTAGACCTAGAAACACGTTATTACCTTGGATGTTTCATTCCTCAGTGGAAGGATTCCTTATGGTTGATAATGGGTTTCCCTCATTGGCCCACATTGACCGATTCTACAGAGTGCTCGACATCATCCAATTCATCCAAACTTTGTAGTTTGTGCTGGGTACCTTGTGGACTATTTTTATCATTGGTGGTCTCCCTTGTGTTTTTCAATGAGACACCTTAATGCCTGGTAATTAGATGGTCTCCTGCATCCTCAACATAATATCATTCATTCGCATGTAGTAAAGGTGTACAATCAGAATGAGTAAAAAACATTGGGTTGTGGGGGATACCTCACTCATGACTATTTCCTCCCCAATTTTCATTGGAGAATGCATTATGTTCTTTCAGGGTTGTCAATAGGGGAACCTACATTAGTGTGTATCCCTACAAATAACAACTATTATAACAATCTACATTTTATCATGGCTAGTCCTTAATGACATGAGTCTATAGTATGTTGTGTGGGATACCATGTTGTATTCTCTTATCACCAATTATGGGTATGCCCACCTCGCGTAGGTGCTTTAAATGTATTTGATTGATTTTCGCATCCTCTACAAGTCTTTTGTACATGGTCTCTTCGTCTCCTCATTCACTAGTCTTATTTTTAAAGTGTATTTTAGCAATTAGTTTCTCTTCTAACCTCATACATTAGGAGGAATCGGTTATAGCTCAAAAAGTTGCCCATTCGGTCTATGAGAAGGAAATATCATCTGCAAATTCAAGATGATAAAAGTGCTTTGTGGAAAGCTCAAAAAAACATTAATTAGTGCCTTCAATGATCAATTGCAATTGTAGCCAAGCAACACTAAGCCAACTAATGATTTGTGTACACTTGATTCAAGCAACAAAGAGCCAAGAATGCCCCAAAAATACTGTGATCGAGCAAAAAAGGGAGAAATTGCAAGGATAAGGTAGGATTAGGTCGAAATTGATCACTCAGAGAAGATAGGGATCAAAGGACCAAAAATGATAAAGAAGATGTTGGCATTCAATGTGATCACTACCTAAGATAATATATAAAAGAAAGCCCTACATAGGTCACAAAAAGGAAAAACAAAAGATATATTGAAGTGTCTTACATTGTTCCCTTTGTGACAATCTAGCATCACAAGTCCAGTCGATAATGAGTGTTGGTGAGGAGAGTACTAGAAGCAAGGATTGTAGGAGTGTGCGACTATGTATACTTGCTTATTGGTATAATCCAAACTCAAGATCTCTTCCCCCATTTTCTCATGCTCCTCATTTGTATTTCCATGTTTATTATGGATATGTTTATATATGTATGTGCTAACAACTTCTCTGGTGTATAGAGTTTTGGTGATTTGTTGTTGTGTGTAAGTATTCATGAATAGGGACAAGAGCATAGATCATTGAAAGTTTTCCCTCAATCTAGCTACATCATTTACAGTCTTTCCTTGTGATAGAAATGTACAATCCCTCAGTTGCATTTGTAATTTCTTCTCTAAATGTGCATGCATTAGAATGTGTTTGATTTGTAATTTGGTTTGACTATAACACCCACTTGGTGGCTAGGTGTTGGGAAAACCTGGTAGGTCTATAGTAGCTTGTAACTACAAGCAAAATACTCCTTTAAATAATGCATCCCATATTGATCGACCTTAAATGATGCATTACAACATATATTATAGTTATTTTGATTGTTATTGACCATACCATCCAACAGTAGATTCATATGTTTTTCATAAACTGAATGCATCTCATAATCATGAAGGAATGGAGGGTTGACTTTGTTCTATATAATTTGGATGGATAACTAAATTTGTATCTCATGTAAGCTCAAAATATTCAGATAATTAGATGGATAAGTACATGGCATTTATTAGTGAGTCACCCACTCTATTTATTTTAATACCCTATACTGTAAACATGGAAACAAATATGAATAAATATGAAACAAGAACACAAGGATGATAAATCCCCTAAACACATAATCTATTAAAGTAAACCATTCCCTATGTTACGACTTAGCTATTTTGTTCTAACCAAATCGATAACTATTAATCTCAGACTTCATCTCACATTTGTACTTGGACATTAGCTATGATTCACAAATAGCAATTATTAACACAAATTCCCCCTTAAAGACTACATGTACTTGTGATCTTAATATGCATTCTTCAACTCTCTTTGAAGTGGTATCTTCTTCATCTTCATTTTCATCTTCAATGCTCTTCGTTTTTATTTTAAACATTTTGGGATATTTAGGTTTTTACATCCTTTACTTTTTTCTAGCTTGTACTTACAAAACATATACAATTTCTCTCCCTCTACCTACCGACCAATCATCATTTACATTTTCTTTAGTGGACCTTAAAGTAAATGTCAAAATATTTCCAATTATAACGAGTTTCAATTATATTCCTCAACTTGAGAGAGACATTAATGATAATTTATAAGTAGAAATTATTCCAAAACACTCATCTTGGAACGTAAATGGTCGCACTAATCCATGAGCAATGCTTTAGATAATTCTACATTTGGACCAGAAGTGCAGCATTGCATCGATCTATGAACAATGTGTTGCTGCATTGCACCATTATGTGAACAATCTAATACATGGAATCCATTTGTTGACTGAAGCTGTCATTGGTGACAACCGTTCAAAGACCATTTGTTCTCTTCCTATGAAGAGGACACAAGATACCAGAAAAAATTGGATCATCATGTCTGAATGAGATACACACATATCCAATCAATGTAGAGGATTTGTCATCACACTAATCAATTATTTCGACTAGCTTTCAAAATGGGCTAATACAACGAATGGGGTGAAAACCAAATAGCAAAAAAAAAACCATGCGTTTGCTGAAGCAGTTTTCGGTTTTGACAAAAGGAATATAAAGAAATATAAAGAAAATGTCATCATGAGATCAACTTCGCTAACAGATCAGTTTCTTATCTTTCTGAAAGATCAACTTCGCTAACAGATCAGTTTCTTATCTTTCTGAAATGCCAAAATACCAAATCACGAGCATCATCATCACCATCCAATCTGATTTATCGAGCCGACAAATAATCCGGGACGTCATGGAAATTATTATGGTAGGTGTATTATTTAATAAGTCGTCCACTCCAGTGTTGGGTCCACATTTCATGACTCATCTCTGTCATATCTACATGCAACTGTTTGTGTGTTTGTAACAGAATGGTGAAATCAAAGAACTCGCAGACTCTAGAAAAATGCCTTAACAATGCTTATGAATCTCTACGCATGGCCAAGAATGATGAAAACCATTCTCGCCAGGCACAGTTGGGAGACCGCATGCAGGCAGGAGATCAGGAATCATTCTTAAAGGGAAGCCAGACTGAGGAAGAATGCCCAAACAATGCCTATGAATCTCTCCGCATGGCCAGAATTGCGGAGAACCAGGCTCGCCTGGCGCAGTTAGGAATCCAAAAACAGGCAAGTGATCTGAAACAATTCTTAAAGGTCACAAAAACAGCGGGCAAATTCAAAAACCGTTCCGCTCAGAAATCACTGTTCGGAAACAAAACTGCAATTCGCCGTTCAGAGCGTTTGAAAAACAGACCTTCTTCTAACCCAAGCAGTGAATGCAAAATTCTTGAATCTCCCATTTCCCATATCAAAACAGAGCGTTTATTTCAGTCAGATAATGAGAAGACAAGGCCGGCAAATGCACATTTACCCAAATGTTCCCGGGTTGACCTTCTGCTGTCTTCCGATTTATTGCCCCAGCGCTGTAATAGCAAAAGCAGAGGGAGTGTTTATGACCCCGTTGTGGGAATTTGTTGTCATTCTTGCAGGCAGAAGAAGCTCTGCGGGGAGGATGATTGTGAACGTTGTGCTAATCGGGACGTTACAAAAGTTTGCATTGGCAAAACAGAATGCTCAAGATGTCACTCTCGCACTGGTGTGTTTTGTCGAGGGTGTTTGAAAGTGCGTTATGGGGAAGATATTCAGGAGGTGAGGGAAAATAAGAACTGGATGTGTCCTCATTGTTCAGAAGAGAAAGGAAGTAACCCATACTGGATTTGTAACAGCTCTCTCTGTCTGAAGAAGCGGAATATTCCACCTACAGGAATTGCAATATATAGAGCCCGAGAGATAGGATATCTGTCTGTAGCACACTATCTTGCTGATGTGCTGAGGAATCAAGGTTTCTCAGGGAAATAGATTTTTATGAAAATATATATA
>APFE030531896.1:262817-306250 GCA_000404065.3 Pinus taeda | reverse complement strand
GATAGCTGGGTTAATTTTATTTTCCCTTTGGCACCATTAACTTCATGGTCATCCATATATTGGGATGATTTACACTTGTGATTCCGATTTCCTCTTCCTTTTCTGAATTGTTTTCTAAGTTTTTGAGATTTTACTACGTATAAATACTGTGAAAGAGTATATGGTTTAAGGACATTATCAATTTAATAAGCGTGGTAAATGTATATGATATGATAGAGTTGAAATGTATATGCAGAGAGGTTTTGCTCCCTCCATGCAATTTTTAGATTTACTGAAAAAAAAATAATTAATATATATAATATTAGTATTATATATATATATATATATATATTATAATCTTGTTGTATATTATCAACCATCAAATTAAAGTTGTAAAAAGGGAAATTAGAATCTTAAATGTTCAACGTATTACATTATATTTTTGTTATTACTTTCTGTAATACAATTATTCATTGTTATATAAAATCTAGAACTGTAAAGATGAATTCAATAAATCAATAATGGTGTAACTATTGTGATTGTTAAAATCTTATTTTGACCAGAATAATTATTATTTAAAATAAAAATCTTATTTTGATAAGAATAAATATTGCTTAAAGTTTCTAACGAGTATCCATATTATTTATTAAAAAAAAAAATTCACTAAAGCTATTTAGGGTTATAGGAAAAACCAACTCTTAAAAATACAATTAAGGTTATGGAAATTGAAATTAGAAAGAAAATAAATAAAAAACATTTTTTTATTTAATGTATTAAGGGTTTTTTATTAACAAATATAATAAATCGATTAATCGATTATGTTTTATATTAATGATGTTTTTAATTATACTAGTATAGTTATCAATATGAAACAACACGAAGTTGTTTCATTTCCCACAAACTTTATAGTATGAATGTTGTAGAATTAAGAATATGTTTTAAATTAATGATGTTTTTAACTATATTAGTATAGTTATTCATATGAAACAAAATATGAAAAATATAAAACAACATGAGGTTGTTTTATTTTTCACAAAACTTTACAACATGAATGTTGTAGAATTTAGACTTTTCTGATCCATATTAATTGTAACAACGTGTTCCGTAAAAATCACACAAAATAAAATCTTGTCTACGAGTTTCGAACCAACTAGTGTGGTTCATCTTATGGACAAGATGAGGAATTAGATCTAGGAAATGGAATAAATAGATGATGAGAGCAGCTAACTAGATGTTAGAAATAACAGCTAGTTTGACTAAAAAATTGAAATAAATTAATATTATCTTTGAATTAAGAAACAAATAAGATTAATAAAATAAAGGAATCATCTTCATTTTAATATTAAATAAATATTAGTAATTATTAAATTATATACGGATCTACATATCAATAAAAAAAAATATCGAGAATAAAAACTATTTATAATAATAATAAAATAATAATCAATAATAAATAAATAAAATAAATTAAAAGAATTTTAATTATTAAACTAATTTTATTTTTTTTTTTTTTAATTTAAATAACTAATATTATTTTGACTTAAGAAATAGATAAGATCAATAAAATAATTATATCAAATTAAAATAATTTTTATTTTAATATTTTAAATAATATCACTATGTATTAAAATTGATATTTCCATTAAATCAATAAGAATTTTTGGGAAAACCATTAAATAATTATTAATTGAATTTAATTAAATAATTAATTATTAATTCAATAGTTACTAATTTTTTACATCATTAATATATTATTGATCTATAAAAAAGAAAATAATAATAATAATAATAATAATAATAATAATAATAATAAGACTAAAATAGTAAAGATTAGGAAGATAACGTGGAAAATAAGAAAAATCTAGGAAGAAAGAGCAAGGATCCAACACTTGCTAATACTTCAACCATCGTTTTTGTTTAGATTGACGGGCCTTTGTTCGATCTCTAAGGCCTCTCTAAATTTCCGATGATCAAAGTGGTCAATCCTAGCGATGACTGTAAGAACCTGATTCCAATTATTAGAACCTTGCTTTGTAAGTAATAAAAGGAGCTTGCTGACCTTCTCACAATTTTTTAAACATTTAACATCTTATCATTTTATCATAAGCAACATAAATTAAGATGAGCATTCCATTGATATCAACTTAGCAAGAGTAGCTCATGGAAAAATACCTGTTCCGGCAGTTGATGATGATACCTTTGTCATATAGCTTCAGCTGAACGCTCCTTGTCACCGACCCAATCGGATTTACCTCCCAGCCAACTAGGAACAAATTCCTAGCCCAAGAAACCTCCATAGGTTCCCTAGCCCTCTGTGCCCAAGTCCACCAGATATAGTTTGTCCTCAAGAAGAATGTGCAAAACCAGATAACAATACTTTCCTCCTCTCAAACCCAAGAAACCTCCATAGGTTTCCAAGGCCTCCCAAAATCATAACAAGTCTAAACAATCACAACCAACCCCCAAAATCATAAGCAAAACCTCCCCCAAAAACTCCTCCTTTTCTCCCTTCCCCCTTCCCTTTTTATACCCTCATTCCCTTCTCCATTTCAACCACCTCTCATTAATGTCATTAACTTCTCACCCATCCTTATAGTTGACTTCTCTTCTCCCAAGTAAGCTAGGAGTACATTTGGAAATGTGAGATGAATATAAAATTGAGAATTTAATGGGAAATGATCATGTCTTCTCCCAAGTAAATATGAAAAGTACATTTGGGAATGTGAAAGCAATATATATATATTGATGATAAGATGGAGAGGACTATGTCTTCTCCCAAGTAAATGTGAAGGTACATTGGGGAATGTGAGATGTAATACATGGAGAGGACCATGTCTTCTCCTTAGTAAATGTGAGGGTACATTGGGGAATGTGAGATGCAATTACATGGAGAGGACAATGTCTTCTCCTTAATAAATGTGAGGGTACATTGGGTAATGTGAAATGAATACATACATTTTAAAATAATGGAAGGAGACCAAATTCTACCCAATATTCAATTTGAGAAGGTAAGTGGAGAATTTAAATAATGGAAATCATGAATTTTATATTAGACCTATATTTCTCAATATTTTTAGATAATGTAAACATTAACAAAATTTGTAGGATAAGATTTAAGTGGGGCATTACAGAAAGTATACAAGAGCTCAAACCTTGAAGGAAGAATCCCATGTTGATATATATCTTTGAAGAAGCTTCATTTTCATAGGGAGTAGATTTTCAGGTTGAATGCAACAGACTAGTGAGATGATAAGAACTATATGTCCTTCATACAAGGACCATTCTAGACAACAAGATACAATAGTATTAGATGCTTCCGCGATATTAAATTCATCGGTAATAAGGAATATGATTTAAGAGGGAGAGGATTGTAGCTCATGTTGTTGAATGCACTAATCAAATGTATGTAGAGTTGGTATCCTCCATGATACATATAAGGAAGAAGCATACTTGGAGCTACTTCAAGGCTTTGAAATTCATGCTTATATATTGAAGGAAGACCCATATGGACTCGAGCAAGCCCTCTAGTCTTGGCATGCTTGATTGATGGTCATCTAATGCGAACACCAACCTCTCTTCAAGGTTGCGGCTATGTCTTTGGTATTTGGTTATATATATGCTAGCAATTTATTTATGTTAGGATCATATCATCTCCATGTTTAGTCCCAGAGGTAGCCAACCCTTGAGCTTGGATGATCAACATCTTGAGATTAGCAATATATCAGAGAAATGATGAGAAATTCCTCGTTAAGGGAATTATATTGTTAGAGAATTGGCATGATGGATTACATTAAAGTAGTCGAGAGAGGCTCCTCTTCATATTTATATTTGATGAAGAGTTAGTAGTCAGATGGATACCTGTTTTGCAGATAAATCATGTACATGAAAAGCACCTCTCGGTGCTCCTGTAGCTTGGGGTCTGCATTATTTCCTTGATAAGTCAAAAACATAAGTCTATTAATTTGAGTATGGTTGAGGTAGAATAAATTGTGGCTAGCATGCCTAACTCTGAGGCAGTGTGATTGAGAAAACTCTTTGGAGAGTTATTTGAGCATGTGTTGGACATGACTATGATATATTACGATAATATGAGTAGGATATGTCTTTCCAAAAATCTCGTGTTTCATGATTGGTCCAAGCATTTTGAGATTATATATCACTATATTTGTGAAATGGTGTAGAGGGAGCAGTGAGGATCCGACATTGATTTGTTGTGGAATTGAAGCAGTGAGCAGATGAGCAAGTTGTTGACACTCTCACCAAGCCTTTGTCGAAAGGAAATATTTTGGTCTTCAAAGAACAACTTAGACTGATGGATGTGACCCTCTTGGTAAAGGGTCATTGTTGATTGAGGACATTGAGTTATGCTCCCCCCCCGTTTGAGTTCTCAGGGAGAGGAATGGAGCTGAAGAGCTCTCGGGGTTGAGGGATCTTGTTGAAGCCCAAAATTGTCACTTTTTGACAACCTTCTTACACTCCATCCTCCTTCTTTTTTACTCTAATGACCCTAATTGAGCATCAGTTTACAAGGTTCATGGCAATAGCAGGTACTTAAACATCTTTTATTTCATAAGTTTCATTGTTCTTTATTATTTAACTCAATATTTGCATAAGATACTGAATTGCACAAATTCTGCAGCTAATAGTTGGTTCTGCAACATAATTAAAGGTTCAATGGGTTCCAAAACTCCAACCGAGGAACGAGACATATGGGCAGGTGGCTAATAGCTGGCATAACAATATTTACCTATCTTCATGATCTGGATCGATGATGAGAACACTGCATAAGCCCAGTGAACGCGGAAGTCAACTAGTGAAGAGGGAGCTAAAGGCGAACCAGGTGAGCGAGAAAACTAATGGAAGTAGATATTTAGCCTCATGATTTGCTTCTCCGTTAGAAAATCATGAGGAAATCATGAGATATTATTTTCTTATGTTATTTTTAGTCTCTGTCAAGTAGGATAGGCTTGTAAATCTCTAAAATAATTATTGATAGGGGTTATAAATCTACCTCTCGACATGATAAAGACAGACCTGAGGACCTGAATATTATTGTTGTTTTGAAACTCTGTTTGCATTTATAAAGGCTAGTTTGATCATTCTGCTGAGCAACTGTCTTGATGCGTATTTAGTTTCTGAGTAATCGTGTGTACCTACAACTCACAGGAGGGCCCCCTGGCGCTGTAAGGTTTTATTTATTTTTAGACAACATTTAGTTTTGCATTTTAAATCGTTTGAATTATTTTATCTAACCTTTCAATTTTGATTGTTAATGAATGTTTTTGACAGTGATAACAGAGTATGTTTTGTTTAATCATTTTGTTGTAGGATGAATGAGTGAAGCTGAGATCTCTTATGCACATGAAAAATAGTATGCCAGAGTGTGGATTGATTTACATTACATTTGAGTGAAGTAGATTTCAATCTCTAAATAGTGTGATTATAGAGTTAATCTCTCTTTTTTCTGTCAAAGTGATTTAGATTTAATTTCATTATTTAGTTAAGCAAGTGTGATATTTTTCTTAAGCAAAGTGTGATATTTATTTCTGCAAGCGCAATCTTTCTTTTGAGCAAGTGTGATAATTCTAGTTTTATATTTCTTTTAAGCAAGTGTGATAAACTTAGTTTCATTTATGTTAAGTGTGACATATTTACTTTCATGTAAGACTGATGGTTGTTAGAGAAAACATGTGCATCTCGATATCTCAATTTAATCTAAGAATTGCTTGAATAATGAGGACTTCTAGTACATACAATGCACATACACTTCTTCAGTATACTAGAACTGGTCGATAATTTATGTAGTAATTTAACATCAATTAAATTACCAAACAGATCTTTGGACAATAGGATGGTTGTGATCCTTACCCTTTCTGGTAAGTAGTATCTCGCCTTTTACCACTCTAGGGTGTGTGTGATCCTTGTCATTTATGGCAAGTTGGGTGTTTCCCCTATCACGTTTTAGACTTGACAGAGTATACCCCAGTATGCATCCTACCCACAAGTTGGGCTTGTTGGGAGTACCACTGATTTGGCCATTGAGTAGGGAAGAGTCTTAGGTTGGAGTAGCTTTACCCATGACAGACACGTCTAGTAAACTGACCTCCTTAATTCTAGGATGCCTCATGTTCTACCATTTGATTCTTGAGAATCAAGGTGGGAAGATCAGCGGACATTGGGATGGATGCGATCCTTACCTCTAATGGCATGTGGTATCTCACCTATTGTCATTAGATAGTAGGATGGTTTTGATCCTTTCCTGGTAAGTTGTATCTCACCCTTTGTCATTGAACAATAGTATGGATGTGATCCTTACCTCTCATGGGAGTGGTATCTCACTCATTGTTGTTAGACAGTAGGATGGTTGTGATCCTTGCCTGGTAAGTTGCATCTCGCCTATTGTCAATTGAATATATAGGGTGGTAGATTAATCTCCCCTATTATTCGTGGATATAGGGTGGTATTCGAAGCTCCCCTATAATGATTCGTCTTCTTTAGATAGAGACATCATTTTTTAGTTGACGATCAGAGGAGAGACAAGTTGAGACAAGAAGAGATGAGATGTTTATCTTGTTGATGTAGCTAAGATGAAGGCCATGGAACTTGACCTGGAGACTAGTAGGGTTTGGAGGATCGTTATGATGGAGCAGACTTATATATCCGAGATGAGATTTTTGATGCAGATCGAAATTCCTCCCTAGCTAAGAGGGAGTGTTGAAATTTGGGAAGCTTGAGGATGAATTTCCCCAAAGGGAAACCCTAAGCCCCAAGGAAAGCCCATTGATCCCCAAAGAGAATTTATAGTGGTCAAATAAGAATTCAAATGGACAAAGAAATGTTATTAATTAATGTTAAAAAATTATTTGGGGCTAGCTATCATTAAAATCAATATGGGAATCAAATTTTTAAGGCTTGTGAAATATACATTTAAGGAATTTCTTATTATGAAATGGGTCTATATAACAAAAATCACGTTGGCCTCCCATTATGAAAGGGTCAAGTTTACCCTCCATTGAATTGTATAAAAGGATCGGATTTCATTCATTTCCATCGAATCACACATTTATCTCTATTATGTAGCTTGCATAGTTAGTTTTGAGGTATCACACTATCTACGACTCATGGAATCACTCATGGACTCACACTCTCTATGGCTCATGGAATCACACTATATTATGTCATGGATTCTTTTATGGACTCTAACTATATGTGGTTCATGAACTCGCAAATTGTGGTAGCTAGCATCTTTGTTGCAGATACTCTCATGATCCTTTTAGTCTTTGTTTCAGAGACTCTCATAATCCTTTCAGTGGCTCACAATGCTTTGAGGCTCGCTTTGTTAATCACTCTATCATCTCACAGTGACTTGTATATAGTTGTGGTGGCTCATATATAATTATGGCACAAAGTTTATCTTTGTAGCATTGCTCATCGCACAATGGCATCACCACCCTGTGGCAATGTGGCTCGATGATATACCTCGTGGTTCACTTTGCAGTGGCAGGAAATTCTAGTGGCTCAAACTACTACTTCAATATCTCTCTAATGGGTATATAACAACATGGTTATCTATCCTCTGTTCTATAGTGGCTTCTATGGCATCGCATCATATTAAAATATGGAACATGTATTTACAGTGCTCGCATCTATTTGATGATTCACATCTCTATTATTGTGACATGCATTCTATAGTACTTCTAAGGTTTGCAACAACTCTCACCTCAATCTAAATTCTTGGTGAAGATCGAAATTTAGGTTTACATATATTTCATAGGTTTGTGGATCATCTACGTGTACTATGTGGTTCATATTATATTATGCAATGGCTTATCTTGTAATTCCCTATGGATCATAACCCTTGTGACTTGCTATGACTTGTTTCAATTATGTTTCTTTGTGAACTATTGTGTCTCGCATCTCTTAATGATATTGTAAGGTTTATACTATGGTCTATATGACATTATGACAATGAGATAATAACCATTGTTGACAGTAAAGCAATAACATTTGATATGGCAATAGATCAATATGCAAATGACATTTGATAATATATATATATATATAATATATATATAATATATATATATATATATATATATATATATATATATATATATATATATATATATATCAACCTTCAATATAATCTTGACATAGCAATAACCCTAATGGATGACATGGCAGTAACTCTGATATATGACTTTGTAGTAACTTTCATAATAGTGATATGGCAGTACCCTTGAAAGTAGTGACATGGCAGTGACCTTGATAACAATGGCATGGTAGTGACTTTGATAGCAATAAAATGGTTGTGACTTTAATGACAGTATTGAATGACAGTGACAATGACAATACCTTTGATATAATAGAAATTTGGTATGGCTTGATATGAAAGTGACCTTATTAGTATGATAGTGACAGTGATGTATGGCATCTCATGTGACAGTGATATACTTGACTTGATGTAATTTGACATATGAGGATCATGTATGATCCCTCGTTACCCCTTGGTGGTCTAGTATGTTAGATGTGTGTCATTGTAGTTTGTATCTCAATTGAACACTTGATGAATATCTAATAGAAGAAGAATTTGGTTGGGTTTTCCCCCTTGTGGGGTATTGCTCTAGTCTCTGACCTAAATCATGGTGTCTCTATTGTGTATGCTTTTATTCTACTATTCTTTTATTGTTTTGCCGCATTGTTGATGCTTATTGATATCTCTACATAATTTCTAACGATGATATGATATGGGGTGAATGTTATATGAAAAAATATAATGTGAAATTGATAAAAAGTTCATAAATGCAATTATCTATAGTAGAGAACAATCAAGCCCTAAAAATTAAGACTACCCTCCTTCGTGCATCCATTCCAAAGTAGAGTATATTCATCCTTGTTTAGACTAACTCCGACTTGTTGCAAATCTAAAATGTATCTATCCCATAGAGCTGCCATATCTCCAAAAAGTCCCAAGTCACTTGCAGACATCCAGACAATACCTGCATTGTAATTCGTCTCCCATTTATTTATCTAGTTGATGTAGTAAATTCCTCTGTTGTGTAGATAATTGAGGAACTATTGAGGTGAATGTAAGATTGCAGGGGATCCTACAAGTCCCTCTCCAATCCTCACCATCGATTCATCACCAATTTTACAAAGCATGTTTTCAACCAACCATCGCTTAACTGATAGTAAACTGCACCAAATCAAAGAAGCTTCTTGGGTGCCCTGGATATGTGTTCTAACCCAATCTTCCACCTTTATATATGTTATATATTTGTCTTTGCATATGTTTTTCCATAAACAATCTTCAAATAAGGCTCTCCAAAGAGTTTTTGTCACCAAAGCCCATCCAAATCAAAGAAGGTCTTTTGGTCCCTAACCTCCATTTTTTTTGGGCTTTGATATATCCTCCATATTAACCAAATGGGCTTTATGTTTTTATGAATTTCTAACCCATGTAAATTAGCTATAATAGAATTGAGCTTCTTGAGAATAGATTTAAGGACCCTTACTATATGCATCCAATACATTGGTATATTTTGTGGAACTAGCTTTACAAGGGTGAGCCTACCCTCTATCGACAACCACTTATTTGTCCAAGTCAATAGCTTATGTTCAAACTTATTGATCGACCATTGCCAATCCTTAAACAAATATTTATTTGGTTTAAGGAAAAACCCAAGTATGAAAAACCTTGTGTTAGATGTATCACCTTAATAGAAAAAATATCTGCAATTTCCTGGAGAATCTTTGGGTCCACCTCATATTTTATGAAGATGGATTTATCTTTTCTCAACATCAAACCTGTTGCTATGTGAAAATTGTCAATATTCTTAAAGTATTGCCTCCATTCCATTAAGGCACATATACCAAACATAAGTACATCATTGACGAAGAGCAAATGGATGACAAATATATTCCTAGAGACCCAAATACCAATGACCTTTCCATTCCAAGTTTCCTCTTGAATAAGACAACTTAAGCTTCCAATAATAATGATAAAAAGAAGTGGAGATAATGAGAAATCCCGACTCAATCCTCTAAATGCCTTAAAAACTGAGATGGAACACCATTGATGAGAACTGCAAATTGAACTGTAGTGACACATGCCATTATCCACTGCACAACACCATATGAAAGGCCAACCTTAATTAAATCCATAGGAAGAAATCCCTAATCAATACAGTCATAGGCTTTAACAAGGTCCAACTTGAGAATAAGTGTACTCAAATGTTTTGATTTCGCCTAGTGTAGACACTCTTGAGTTATCGTAATGGCATCATGTATTTGCCCTCCCTTTGAGAAACCCAAATTGTTATAGCGAGATGACATCAGATAACTTGTCCCTGAGTCTTAAAACAATAATCTTAGAGATCAATTTCTAAACCAGATTACACAAAGAAATGTGCCTAAAATCCTTGAAAGAGCTAGGCTTGGTGGACTTCGGGATGACAACAATAAATATAGAGTTAAGAGAACCCAAGACCATCTCGATTTTTCTTGATTCCTTTACTAGTTGAACAGGATCCTCCCCCATGAGAATGAAGAAATGTAAAAGAGTTCTATTGAGCACAATTTTTGGCATTTTTTACCACTACGTTCTAACCCCTTTTATCCTCGATTTTGAGCTAAATCCTTCCTTTTTATCAATATTTATGAGGATACTAACATAAATTTGTTATGATTTAAGGTAATCATTGTTCATTAATCAATGTTTTCTTTCTAATACATGGATATTAGTTAGGAATATTTATTTAGTTACTAATTTGTGAAATAACACTACATGAATTCCTGTAATTACAACATATTAGAAAAAATAAAATTCCTGTAATCTATCCAAGATTTATGGGATTCAAAGTTAGCCAATATGGTTATGACACCTAGATTATGTTCAAGAATTCATCTAATGGACAAATACCTATTTATCTCCCTCATAGATGATTACAACCCTCTGGTCAACAGCTGGTCAACGCAACCTGTCAGCGCAACAATTTATGCAGTCAGTGCAAGAAACCACCAAAATCTTCTCCATTAGTTGGAATTTGGGCAATTGGATTGTGAGAATAATATTTTGATTCATTAAAAGATCAAGACGGATAATATATGACCACTACTTTTCCTTTGTATATATTTTATTTTTGTTGGAAACTCTTAATTGACCCCATGTCTCGGAAAAAATCAGTTTAGCTTGACATTTTTTGTATAAAAATAGATGACCGAGGAAGAAATAGGTTAGATGCATGTATTCTCAATTGTTATTTATGAACAAGGTTATTGTCCTGTATTAGTTTGTGAGCTATGATTAATACAAGAGGACTCTCTGATATGGTGCATATTTTCCTTTAGCTTCTTAGCCCTTTCTTTGACAACATATCTCAGGAGGCCTGTGGTATGTGTTGCAATGATTTGTGTCATGTGTTTTATCAATTTTATTATGGTTGAGTTGGCTTTGTTGATAAATTATATATATATATATATATATATATATGCTTTGTTTCCCTATAATTTCCAGAAAATTCTTGTAATTTTCTTATAGCTGTCCTATAATCACACATAATTGCCTGTAATTAATACTTTATTTTCCCTGTAGTGATATAGTTTTGATGCCAAAACATGGATACGTATGGGATTTATTAGGAATTGAATACTATTATGTTTAAGAATATTTATTAAAATTAGTTAGAGTCAATAATGCTTAAGTTAATGATTAAAAACGAGATTGAAAGGGTTTGAATTTTGAATTTAAGAATGATTGTCATTAAATTGGTGTGAATTTGCTTAGAAGCTCATAACATTGATTTCACTTATAATTCTTTTCCATTACATTCTTAAATCAATTTTGACCAAACAACTACTATTTCAGAAAGAGCATTTAGTGTGAAAGTGTAATGTATCCTTCTGAATCTGTAATCTTATTCCAATAGGGTCAAGAATGGAATTTAGCATTATGAAATATTTTTTAAGCTGGAACCAACTCTGAGATCTACCTGTACTTAGTTTGTGTTTTATTTTTGCATAAGAAACACCTAAGTAGCCAGTTTACGCATATTGTGTTTCACCTCATAGTTTACCTACCTTGGTTTGACAAAACAAATGTTAAATCATTTACACCAATTTATGACTTGACATTTTGACATCGTTGATGGGGAGAAATAAGTGAACTGGTGCCTAATAATTTAGCTTGCTTTGTTAAAAAGAAAAAGACAAAAACATTTGGCAATTCTCTTTACTCAGCCTTACAGTATAAAAATTTATAATATGGAGGAGTAATAATATAAGATGAGAGGTAAGAACATGTGCCACCACCATAGTGTGTCATGCAAAGCCAATTTTGTTAAATAATGTATGTATAGATTAAGAGATAATAGAGGAAGATTTACTAAAACATCATTAGGTAGAGGTAGAATTCAAAGAAATCTAGATATACTTCCCTCATATACTAACTTGAGTGCAAGAGAAGAAAGGGAATCTGATAGTTCAATGGAAGCATAAAAAGGATCAAGTACATCAAGTGATACATAGGGGGTCCAATTAGAACTGCATCCTAACTTTGATCCTAAAAGGTGGACTAATTAGTACACTATATTTTGGAACGAAGATATGGCGGATGAAGAAAGAGGATCTAATGTGGGAGGCGGTGAAGGAAATGGAAGTAGAAATGGAGGAGATGTTGGAGGAGGAAAAGGAAATGGAAGAAGAAATGGGAAACCACCAAAAGTTGACAACGATAGGGAAGCAACATTTGGATTTTCTGTTGTGGAAATTCCAACGGTTGAACTCTAAATGAAAAAATTTCCACCATCTGTTCTACCAACATTTTATGGTAGGTTAATTGAAGGCTCTAACTCCTTTCTATTTGAATTTGATTTTCGATGTCGCAATTCTACTTATAATACTCATGCAAAAAAAAAGTATGTTTTTTTTGTTTTTTGTTTTGTTTTTTTGTTTTGTTTTGTTTTGTTTTTGTTTTTTTTTTTTGTGCAACATTGAAAGTAGCTACATTATGTTGGTTCGATTAGGTGAAGGTACTATTGCATGTTGTGCATATTGGGATGATATGAAGAAAGCTTTTTTTAAGAAATACCAACCCTATTGTAGACCTAAAGATTCTCAAGAGGATATATTTTGAATGAAGCAACAAGAAGATGAAAGCCTGGACGATTACCTTGAAAGATTCTTGTATAATTTGTAGGAATCAAAACAACATGATTTGAATCCTAATACAGTTTGCACAATATTCTTAAAAGACATCTATGATGAATATATAGATGTACTTGATTTAATGGGTGTTGGTGATATTTCTCATCTAAAATTTGACAAAATTAGTGATTTGTGCAAGAAGTACTCAAGAGGGAAAGCTAAAATTGGTGCAAGGATAAGAAATCCTCTTATAAAAGTTACTAAATTAGCTACTGGAGGTGTCACTAGAGTTGAATTAGGAAATTTATTAGAGGGTTTCAAAACTGATCTTTTAAATACTCTTTTTCTCAAATAGATGATTTGAAAATTAGGAAAAAGAAAGAAGAGTAAGAATCATTTTTTTTCTTTCTATTTTTCGTACTAAATGTCAAAAGAAACATCCATTAAGAGAGTGCTCTCTTGATAATATTCAAGTTTGTTTGATTTGTGCAGAATCACATAAAACTGAGGAATGTATGACATTACCTGAACCGAAAAACACTTACCAAGGAGACTCTGGAAATGCAGAATTACTTTACAACATTGCACCCTAGAGGACTTGGAAACCACGTGGAGCAGGTATGTATCAAGATCCTAGTAAAAAATCTTCCCTATTATAATGTTCCTCATAATACATGGAATGCTCCAATGTCATGGTAGTCATGTGATGAGCTCCAATATTGCAACAAATATGTTGCGACTCCCAAGGCTACCAATTGAAATTATCAACTCCAGGTTCATACAAACTTAATAGGGGTTGACACTATATGTGCAACATACACCTTCCTCCTCCTAGTGGACTCCCTTTGATGCAAGTGAAAGAAGGTAATAAAACAACTTCAAATGAGCAAAGGTATAGGTGAGTTTCCAATCTTAAGTTGCAAAAGGTAAATAACAATAACCAAACCTATTCTACTTTTGTTGGAAAGTAAATAATAGAAAGGAAATCTATTCTATTTGCAAAAATGTAAAGCACAATGACAACCAAACAAATATAATCTATCCTACTGGAAAGGAAATGACATTAAAGAAAATCTATTATATCTTGTAGGAAAGAAAAGTCCTAGATTACTTTTGCAAGAAGGAAACCACACTTTTCTTAAAGTAAATTGCGGAAATGAAATCTATACTAATTGTAGAAATCAACCTTCAAGAAACAAACAATGTAAGAGATAAATGGTGACTTCACCAAGCCTCATATCAACCAAAGTAGTCTCAGAGAATTCATAGTCTATAAATCTACTTCTACAATGAATTTGGAATCAATTTGGGAAAGGAAGATCTCGAAAACAAACTGCTACAAGATTATTGTTTCTCGAGTTAACTTGCCATATGGCCAAAAAAATAAAATGCAAATGAGATGGGGTGAATTTTGTTATTAATTATGATGTCCTAGGACTCCAATCCAAATGGAATCACTCAAAAGTAGCCTTGTTAACATGTGATAAAAATTAGCATAGAATTGCTACTATTAAAACTAGAAATTCCAGAATAAGTGAGCTAGTTAACCTACCAAATGCCTAACCAGATCAAGTGCAAATGCTATGGGGTAAATTTCGTTATTAAGAAGAATGTTATTAGGAGTCAATCCAAGTGGAACCAACTCAAAATATCTTTGTTAACATGTGCTAAAATTCAATAGGAAATTACTACTAAAAACCAGAAATTTCAGAGCAATGAACTAGTGAGTTGATCTAAGTACCCAAATGCCTAAGCTGATCAAGTGCAAATGTTGTGGGGTGAATTTTGTTATTAATTTGGATGTTTTTAAACTTTATTCGAAGTGGGATCAACTCGAAATAATCTCGTTAACACATGCTAACATTTAGCAAAAAATTACTACTATTTTGCTACGTGATACTTCGAGAAATTCTAGAATAGTGAACTAGTAAGCCAATCCAAGTAGTTCAATGATGAATATGACTTTGCAAAGCTAATATGAAGATGCATCATACTTGTAACTGTATAAATGACCTGCAAAACCACTTGTTTCAATCATTTAACCAATCTAACCTACAACATATGAAACATGAATATTAAGTGTAGAAATATGAAATGCAAGTTAATAAGATGTGAAAAGAAGATCAATAAATTGTACAACATGGATTTGAAGCTCCTATGATGGCAAATCCCAAGGATACTCAGAGTTATATGAAAGAAGCTAAACTTTAGAAGCTAAAAATGACACCAAACTTCATTATTAGAGTCAATCCAAGTATGTCCCTACTAGAAATGAAAGTAGAATTGTTAAATGACAAGTTTTCTTCACAAGAAGATTAAAAAAATCATGCCCCAAGAGGAAAATTTGAATTGGTACTTATACAGATTGATGGGGAAGAATCCTTCTTGAAAGGAGGTAGCTTTCCCCTCCAAAATCCCTCAAAAAGTGGATCTGGCCCCCAACAGTAGGAATCTTCTTTAAATGACAGGGAACACATTCATAGATTTTCTCAATCACTAGATCTCCAAATTTTGTTCAATAATTTCATAATATTTTGTTCATTTATATCCAATCTTGGTCCATATTATAACATGGAGCAAGTCTTTATATTATCTCATTCATATTTTACTCAATATTCTCTCAATATTTTGTAAAAATAAATAATATTAGGCACAAAATATGCAATTATCTCTAAACCTTCCTAATGAACACATTATAGCTCAAAAACATGTCATCAAATGCAAAGAGAGAGGTTAAATGTGCTGAAAGATGGTCAGATGAGCCTTAATTTGTAACTAGTTTGGAGGCCCATCAACATGACCTCCACAACAAGTCCAAAATCAACCCTATCAACAGGGTTGGAGAGAATTTTCCTACGGAAATGTACCTGCCCATCCTCATCCTCCACACAAAAATTTCAACCCCCATACCAACAACAACCATATCAACCACTTCAACCTCCATATAAACAACAACCATATCCATCCCTTCCTCAACAACCACGTCCTCCCTAACAACCACAATTAACTCAATCTCAACAATTACAACTTCCATCTAATCAACCACCCCCATAACCTACTTAACTCCCTTCTCCAAAAAATTGTAAATCTAAAAAAAAAAAAAAAAAAAAAAAAAAAAAAAAAAAAAAAAAAAAAAAAACCCATTTATGATATAGAATCTGAATCATTTCCCACATATCTTATTGCTCCTATTAAATTATAGGAATTTTCTATGCAATTACAAGACATTCCCATAGGATTACAAGAATTTTCTGTGCAATTATAGGAAAATCCATTAAAATTACAAGAATTTTCTATAAAAGTAACATACATTCCCGTAGAGTTACAAAATATTAATTTGCAATCTACAAGAGCTGTGAATCCAAAATCTATAGTAATAATTAAAGAACAAAAAGAAGAAATTTTAGATAAAACAAAAAAAACCATAAACAACAATAAAACAAATTGTCCTTTCACAAGAACAACCTCAAACTTCTAGGACAACTCCTTTTCTCGAGAGATTGGTTATTGAAAAAACAAAAATACCAAAAACCATACATAAATTTGATATTATTGATGAATTGAAGAATATTTCTATAAAAATTCCCTTACTTATAGCAATAAAAGATATACCATTTTATAGCAAAATGATAAGGGAATTGTGCACTAAGAAAACTGGAAAGAGGAAACAAGATCCATCAACAAAACAAGTTATAGGTAGATTGGCTAGCCTAATGACTATTGAAATCATTGCAGAAAAATATGTTAATGCAGACATGCCTATTATAACAATAGTAGTCAATATTTTTTGTATTCTTAACACATTTATTGACTTAGGCACTGCCATAGATGTGATGACAAAAGAAACCATGGAAAACTTATAAATTGACAGCATTAGACCAACTCCTACGATGTTCGAATTGGTCAATAGATCAAAAATTAAACTTGAGGGAATTATAGAAGACATTATTGTTTCTATTGACTCTTTCACATATCTAGTAGACTTTATGGTTCTTCAGCCCAAATCTACACTGGGGGCATATTTTAATCTTGGGAAGACCATGGTTAGTTGCAGCCAACACATTCATTAGTTGTCATTTTGGAAATACGACAATAACAAATGGTGACGAAATAAAAAACATACTTTATACCCCTTGCTAAAACAAAAGGCGAATTAAAGAAAGTTCAATGGTTAGATGAAAATGAAATAGATGATGAAATAATTTAGCCTTTGCTAACCATTGAAGGAGCATTCAATCTCAAGGAAAATATTGATGAAAATCAGATCGACCATTTTATTTCTCATCTCGATTTTCTATAGTATTTTAGGGGGAAGTCATTGGGAACTTCAGCTACATCTCAAAATTCTGAAAAATCTGGAAATTCTAAAAATACTGTAATTTTTGAATAGTCTAAAATTCCTATAATTTCTGAGAAATCTGAAAATTTTCCTACAATTTCTGAACAAGCTTTATTAAGTACTTAACATTTTTCTTTGCATTCTCTTTTAGGGTAGCATTTTCAAGAAACATGTACTATGGATAGTTTAATATTTACTTATCTATTAGTATTTCTCGTACATTCTAAAGCATCCCCTCAGACCGTGGATCTAGCTCAGGGGTGATCAGCTACAAGAACGACTATGGTGTACACGACCTATGGTTGGGTGGAGGCTCAAAGTCCCACCTTTAGTTTCCAACCATCTTTAGCCATTCAAATAAGTGCAATGAATTGTGTATATTTGGATGTGAATGATTAACGTAATTGGTATGTTATTGGTTTTTGTATGGCTCTAATTATTCTTGAATGTTCTTTTGACTAAGTTGGAAAAACCAATATTATGTGAATGGCATGAATGTTCTTGATTGCGTCGAGAGGTGTTCTACAACCCAGTATAGGGGAGATGTGTAAGTGTAATGTAAAAATGTATGTAAACATTTTCATATGTTGGCTCAATATGTTGAATTTATAATATGTAAAAGATTTGTAAACATTTACATGTCCTCTCAATTAAATAATAAGAAAAAGTTAAAAGTAACGTAGAGCCTATGAGGGAGATGTTGTAGTGTTCATAAAATGTTAAAGTTAATAAAAATAATAAAATTCAATGTGCTATATTGTAATTATCTTTTTCATTATTAAAATTAAGAATAACTTTTTAGATAAAAGAAAATCATAACATGCATATCACATTAAAATATATAACATATAAGTAGTAACTATAAGTTAAGATCCATTTTATGTTATAAATTAAAACAAGTGTTGCAGGGTAGCATAGTCCCTGCCACTTAAGTGGATGTTATGTTTTTAGAAAAATTGTAAATTGATATGAAGTGGAAAACTTAATTTCCTACTAAGAGATAAAGACTTGTATAATTTTTTGGTGGGTAGTAACCACTACTAAGTTTGCACATTTACACTTTTACTCCTACAACATTGCAACCTATCAAATGAGAAATGTAGCCTCAAAAGGAGAACTCTAGCCCCAAAAAAATGAAAAATAACCTAAAAACTGAAAGTGTGTATGTTGTAATGATGATTTATTTTATTTTATTTATTTATTTTGCAAGGTAAATTTTCAACAATTTTTAAAAATGATAGTGAAAACCAATTTTTAAACATGAAAAACACTTGGAAAATGAAAAGTGTTGACGCTGGAACGACTATAAAATTTTCAGAGTATATTTATTTATATATTTATTTTTTTCGGAGTAAATTTTCAACATTTTTTGGCAATGACGCTAAAGATAAAGTATAATCTAACAATTTTCAGGCATGCCATTAAAGATTAAATATCACGTCTATGAAAAGCCTTAAAATTCCAACAATTTTTAGCCATGACGTTAAAGATAAAATACTTATAACTGTTTTTAACTATAGCATTAAAGATAAAATATCATGACGAAAAAAGCATTAAAATATTGACAAATTTTGAACCATGGAATTAAAACCAATATCATAACTACAAAAAAGATTAAGTTTTCAATATATTTCATCTATGGCATTATGGAAAAATTATATGACTAAAAAAATATTAAAATTTCAATATATTTCAACTATGGCATTATAGAAAGAGAAGGAAGATACAACGGGCCGAGCGATGTTGCTGCTAGGGTTCATGCGTAAACCTTGTTGCCCTACTCCACTGTGCTCATGGCTACCCTGACTCTGCTTTTCCACTGATTCCTTCACCATGAATCCGCCCTTCGGAGGGGTGGGCTCGGCCCTCCCTCCCCCCAACGGTCCCTCTTCTGACAATTCAGTAAGCGCTAACACTCAGGCCGGTCCCGGCTCCACCCCTCTGGCCGCCCATGACATCGATCCTGCCATTGACAACGTAGGTAACTTTGCTGTAGGTTCTGCGGCCGCCAAAGACAAAGGCATTGACCAGAACACCTCGACATCACAACCAAAGGCGTCCTCTGCAACATGCATCCCCAAGTCTGCAGAAAGAATCAAAATAGATCTCCCCAGTCGTCGAATCAACAACCAAATCCAATATATGAGGGATCATGTACTCACAGGCAAGTTCCTCAGATTCTGGCCAACTAAAAAGGCCTTGCAAGGATGGATCGCCTCCAAATGGAAGCCTAAAGGACAAGTTACCCTGCAGCTCGGTCCCAAAGGCTTCTTCACTGCTACTTTCAACTGTTTGGAGGACAAAACTCGCATCTTTAAGGGAGGCCCGTACTTCTTCAACTCTGCAGGCCTGTACGTTCGTGACTGGATATAGAGGTTCAATCCAGACAAAGAAGATTCCCACTGGGCACTAGTATGGATTCGTATGTACTCTCTTCCCCTGGAATACTGGAACGAGGAGACCTTAAAGGACATAGGCAATAGCCTGGGGGTTTTCATCAAAGTCGCTAAGAAAACTAAATTCCGAAGATAGACCTCCTATGCTAGGATCTGTGTACACATGCATCTGGCCAAAGCACTCACGGACTCGGTAAGTCTATTTCATGACGATTTTGAATGGGTCCAAACAATAGACTACGAGCATGTTCCTTTTCGTTGCAGAAAATGCCATGAACATGGCCATCTTTTCAGGGATTGCCCACTGAATCTTCAGTCTAAAGCTCCTGTCACTGAGACAAGCAAAGATGTTAAGGGATTCACAAAGGTCTCTAGTCGAAGAAAGCATGCCAAGAAATCTCCAGTCACCCCATACAATCTCAAGAAACCTGAAACACGGAACAGTTTCAAAATCCTGACTTCTCAAAATAACATGGAGGATTACCTTTTAATCCCTCCTTCAGATCCATCTCCTTCTTCACCCCCCCCTCCTCCAAAATCTTCAGCTCTGCTCTCAGCCTCTGATCTCACCAACATCCCCGTCTCTTCCTCCTCTGATAAAAAAGATCTAGATATAGCCCTACAATCTTCCACCATGGAGATAGATGCAGCTCTAGCTCTCAGTATCCATCAAAAGTCAAACGAGGAAGAATAGAACATATCGATACACATGGATGAGGAACCAGAAAGCGTAGATCTGGGAGGTCTCGACATTCTTAGACTAGAAGCAGTGTGTCGACAGAAAGAATTCAGTGCCATACCCCCTCGGGAAATTGAAAGACTTGAAGTAGTTTTAGCCAGAGCACAACATAACAAATGTCTTGGTATTCAGGCAGGCAATCCTTGGGATGGAAAAAAAATACTGAAAGACACGAAGAAACGCGGGCGCAAAACGGATCTGCAAAGGACCATTATTATTGGAGAAATGCTGGTGGAATCTGGTAGATTTCCCAAGCTGACCAAGTTCTTCAAATCTCTTCCCCATGGTTCCTCATGAAGCTCATCTCATGGAATGTGAGAGGGGTTAGCAGACTTGCAAAACATAGAATGTTAAAAAACATGATCCAGCAAGATAAGCCTTCATTAGTCTATCTGCAAGAAACAAAATGCAACAACACAACACTATAAAAGATCTTAAATTAAGCCTGGTTTGGATGTCGTTCAATCTCAGTGGATGCTTCAGGGGCTTCAGGAGGGCTAGCAGTCATTTGGAATCCTCAAGTTCTCTTCCTTCATGATTTCCACGCCTCACACTACTTTATTCAAACAACTTTCCACCTAATCGGGACTAATATCCATGGTCATCTCTCTGATGTGTATTTCCCACAAGATTTACAAAAGAAGTTGCATCTGCTAGATACTCTCACAGCTCTCAACTCTGTAAGGAGCTTTCCCCTTTGGATTTGTGGTGATGACTTCAACATCATCACAGCTTTGGAGGAAAAATCAAGAGGAAGATCGAAGTTGGAAGGAGACATCATCGGCTTCAAAGACTTTATCCGCATAAATCAATTAATGGACGTACAAACTTCTAATGGTATGTATACCTGGACCAATAAAAGAAGGGGACCACAGCATATAGCCTCCAAGCAGGATCGATTCCTTATGTCGGATAATGCTATTCACCTAGGTGGGGACTTTCATGCCTCTATCCCTCAAGTGGGTTCTGATCACTGGCCCATAATGTTACAGTGGTCGCGTCTAGGCTCTAGGTGTAATAGACCTTTTCGCTTCGAATCATTTTGGTTTTCACATCCTAAATTCAAAGCAGTAGTAAACGATGCCTGGAAATCCTTCACTCCCCCTGAAGGAGCCAAGATGTTCCAGTTTCAACAAAAGCTAAAACACCTCAAACAAGCTCTCAAATCATGGAATCGCACTCAGTTTGGCAACATTTTTGACCATCAGAAAGTGTTGGAGCAACAAATGAACACATTGCAATAGTGTATTATCTCTGAGGGAAGAACGGAAGACTATGCACAACAGGAGAAGGACCTCCTGATCAAAATTGAAGCACGAAGGAAACAAGAAGAAATCTTGTGGCGTCAAAAATCTAGGGTTAGATGGCTTAAGGAAGGGGAAAAAACACAAAAAAATTTCACAGGTCTACTATTCAAAGGAGAATGCACAATAACATCGCCTTCATTAATAATTGGCAAGGGGAGCGACTGGAGGTGCATGAAGAAATGGAACAGGAATACAAAGAGCACTTTGAGGACATTCTTCGGGAGCCTCAGGGTTGCAGGAATTAGACCATTCAATCAATTACGCAGCATATTCCTAAAATTATTATGGAGGACCACAACAATATGCTTCTCCAGCATATCTCTATGTAGGAAGTGGAGGGTGCTATGACCCAACTTAAGGATGGCAATGCGCCTGGACCAGATGGATTTACAGCCAATTTCTTTCATGCTTTCTAGGAGCTTATCAAAACAGAGGTCTGGGAGCTAGTGGAAGAATCGCGATCGATGCATTGGATCCTTCCTTCCCTCAACACGACCATCATAGCGCTAATACCTAAAGTGGAAGAATCCAATACACCTGATAAATATAGGCCCATTGCACTCTACAATGTCATCTACAAACTCATATCTAAAGTACTGGCAAATAGGCTCAAATCTCTTCTCCCTCTCCTCATCTCGCCAGAGCAGACAGGCTATGTAGAAGGGCGCTAGATTATGGATGGTATCATTCTCTCAAATGAAGTGATCCACTCACTCAAGATACTAAAAAAGCCAGGTATGATTCTCAAGTTAGATCTTTTTAAGGCTTTTGATAAACTCAGCTAGACCTATATTAATCAAATGCTATTAGCATTTGGCTTTAGCGCTACATGGACTCGTTGGCTTACGAATCTTATCTCCTCCCCCTACTTCTCCATCCTTTTTAATGGTTCTCCTTCCGTGCCCTTTCGTCCCTCCCGTGGTATTTGACAAGGAGACCCTCTTTCCCCATTCCTCTTTGTTCTTATGGCCGTAGGCCTAAGTCGTCTTCTTCATTCTGCTATCTCTTCACATACCTTAAAGGGAATTTCTCTTCATGGTCTACCCCCTATCTCCCATCAATAGTTTGTCGATGACAATATGCTTTTCGACCATCCATCAGCTCAAGAGGCCTCTGCCTTCAAGTCCCTACTCAATCTCTTCTCAGAAGCTTCTGGCACCACCATCAATGCTTCCAAATCCTAGCTCTTCTTCTTCCACACTCCCATTACTACTTAGAGAAATATAGCCAGGATTTTGGGCTTCCCGATAGCTGTGCTTCCTTTGAAATATCTGGGAGCTCCCTTGTTGGACTCAACTATCAAACATGCATCCTGGAGATCCCTCCTTGACAACTTAGAAACTAGGCTCTCTTCCTGGACCTATCGTTCACTCAACATTGCTAGCAGGCTCATCCTAATCAAATCTGTTATCCAAGCCATGCTCTGCACTTATTTTCAATATTGGCAGCCCCTAAATGGGTTCTTAAAAATATTTGCAATCTTCAAAGAAACTTTCTTTGGGGTTCCTCAGGACTCAACAGAAAATGGGCTCTTGTCAAATGGACTGAGGTTTGTCTACCAAAATCAGTTGGTGGGCTTGGTCTAAGGGATCCCCTCCATAACAATAACACCATGGGAGCCCGCATATGGTGGAACTGGATCTCCAAACCGCACATTCCTTCGGCATGTCTCTGGCAGGCCAAATATGCGCCGGGCAGTCAACAGGAAGATCTCATCCGCATTAGCACAACCACCCCTGGCTCGTTGATTTGGAATGCTGCCAAGCAACATAGCGCCTTTATTCAAGCGCATAGCTTCTGGGAAATCCATTCGGGTACCACAACAAGATTTTGGGAGGACTCTTGGCAACAGCTTCCCAAACTAGCCTCACTCTTCCACAAACCCAAGTGGCAAGCTTCTATGTAGCATACTGATCAAATCCATGTCCATCAGTTTTGGCAGCAGCAATCCCCTCAAGGTTTTCAAATCTGGAGATCAACTGGCATCTGGCAGGCTAACTGGCAGGAGGAAACATATAAAGAGATCGATCAAGAGCTCAAACTCAGGAAAATTAAACACTTTGATCAAAAGGACAAAGTGTGATGGGGATATACGCCCAAAGGTATGTTCACGACTAAGGAAGCATACCAACTTCTCTATCAACCCATGCAGACAACAAAGGATCAACTATGGGATCAGGTCTGGCAACCAAGCATCTGGCCTAAGGTCTCCACTTTCCTTTGGCTCCTAAGCAAAAAGCGAATCCTCACTTGGGATAATCTACAAAAGCGAGGATTTACTGGGCCTTCTAGATGTCCTAATTGTAATCTTAACACAGAGACCATCTTGCATCTCTTGGATACCTGTCCACTAGCAGCACAACTTTGGGAGAGAACTGCACAGTGCAACAGAAGAATGGGCAGACGAGTGGGAGATATTATAAACACCATCAGGAACTGGCCCCAGCATCCCTTCCAAAGCCTTCTACTTAATTCCATCTGGATCCTCTTACCGGGCTTTGTCTATTGGATTATCTAGAAGGAGAGAAATAACAAGATCTTTAACAATCTCAGTAAGCCCTTTGACACCCTGTGGATACTTCTCAAACAAAACCTTCAAGAAACTTTAGCTCTAAGACACTGGCAAGACTCGGATTTGCCAGCTTCACCCCAGGAATGCTTCATTCTGAAAAATTGGAACTTGGACCTTACTTTTCTAGCTCAAGTCAAGCCCAGCTCCTCCATCCATACTGATTCTCCCCACTCCTGGTCTCCCCCTGCCACCCATTCATTCAAACTGAACTTCGATGGGGCTGCTAAGGGCAATCCTGGACTGGCTGGGTATGGTGGTATTTTCAGAGACGATGTTGGTTCAGCACTGCACATATATCATGGTTCGCTTGGAAAATACACCAACAACGCTACTGAACTTGAAGGTTTATAGAAAGGCATTTGCATAGAAGAAATGAAATTTTTTTTCCCTCTAGAAGTAGAAGGGGATTCTCAAATCTTAATAGAAGCAGCTATTCGAATTCACTCAGGCACCTCAGCAGCAAAGATCACTTCGAGCTGGCAGCTTCTAAGCAGATTGGAACTAATTGAAGAATGGCTCAGGGCATCCCGCAACATTACCTTCAAGCACATTCAGTGTACAACTAACAAGGTAGCAGACAAACTGGCTAATCAAGGAGTCAATCAGCAACTCCCATTCTTCTCCGGTCCAATAAGCGATTCTAATGATGCACAACTAAAACAAGACTACACTCTTCTAGTGCAACAGGATATATCTCTCCCAGATGTGGGTGTGTAACAAGTTAATTTGTACGAGAGCGGCTTGGTGGGTTGGCGCGTGGCTCATTACCACCGCCATCCGGCCTCGCATGAAGCCAACTTTAAATTCTTCAGTAAACAACATCAATGCCACATTAATGTAGCTCGCTCCCCCTCTCCAGCCTGTAATTTCATCTATTATGGTGCCCCTCTTAAATTTCATTCTTGTTCCTCCCTTGCGCTCATGTCGTTCCAGTGTTGTCGTTGCGCCTTGCTCTCGAGCTAGCCCAGGGAATCGTCTTGCTCTGGAACATTGTGCTATTTCACCGTTGGGTTTTCATGCTTCCCATAGCCCTTTTTGCAATTTCAGCTGTCATTCCTCCTCAGTCCTTCCCAGTGCTCTGCTACGAGCTCAAGTCAGGCCCCTTTCAGTTCCCCCCTGCCTTTATAGTTCGACTGACTGTTCAGCTCTTCTTGTTCATTTCAACATGCCCAAATTGTGCTCAAGAATGAGCTGCAGGAGAGGATGCTCCCGAGGCTGCGTCACCCACCAGCCCTCCTCCACTACCTCAGACTCCTTGTCTGAAGCCTCAGACTTCTACTCTGATAGCCATCCCGTTACCAGGAGTGGTCATGGTCGAGGACAAGGGCAGCACAATACAGCAGCACACTCACAGAATTCCCAATCTCACACCGCTTGTTTTCGGTTCCCCTGTACTTTCTGTAACTCCTCCTTCACAGCTTCAATCACCATTGAGCTTCGAGAGGATTCTTCAGGTTCGGTTGCTGTTACTCCAGGGGTGTCTATGGAGACGAGGGTGGAGGACAAGCATGGCACTTCTTAGATTGATAATACGCAAGGCAAGGATCCTGGTGGCTCTGCAACCCAGGACATGAACATCCAAGCCGGTCCGAGCGTCCCTACTGGCTGCGGTTCTTCAGGCAAAGAGGGCCATCCTTCTGAGGATGATGACCCCTACAAATATGGGTGTCGCATTGTTGAAGATTCGCCTTCCACCTCTCATGAAGCTTAATCAGCTGCATCTATTGGTTTTGGATTCTCTGCTGTTCGAAGATGCTCAATTCCCTCCTGGTTTATAGTCATTACATGTTTTATAGTTCTCAGGCTTAGACCATTTGTCCAATGTTAAATTGTTGGTTTCCCCTGCATGGGCGGCATTCTCATGACACTGTCTTTGGGTCTCAGTTTCGGTTTAAGCTGTTTTTTGAGTCAGACTCCAGTTTTGAAAGGGCAGTGCTTTACTGTTTACTTATACGAACCCAATCAACCTGTTTTGGTCTAGATACACCTCTAGTTGGTCTTCAGCTACAGTCTGGGCGTTTTTTGTTTCATGGTAGCTCTTCTAGTTAGTCTTCTGCTAGTCTTTTGGCCAGTGTTCAAGCGAGGTATTGTGAGCATGCCGCATCTCTGGGCTAGACTTCTCGAGGCCACTACCTCTCTGTAATTTTATTTTTGTATCAATATAGGAGTAGACAAATTCAAAAAAAAAAAAAAAAAAAAATATGGATATAGAAAATTATAGATAAAAAAAAAAAAAATGAACTCCTGAATGAAAAAGTCATTATATCAAGAGTAATTTCTTTTTTAAATGTTAAAAGTATAGCTATTTTAAAATATCAACCTAAGACAACTTGACAAATTACAAGGAAAATTTAAAAATCAACCATCAAATTGACACACATTGTAAGTGAACTCACCAGTTGCAACGAAATCTTAAAAATCAACCATCAAATTGACACATTGAGTGGGTAAATTTGATCCATTGTAATGAACTTTAAAATCAACTATCAAATTGACAAATAATGGGGTTGGGTCACACTAAACTTGGAGGAAAAAATAAAATAAAACAAAATCATAAATAAATAAAAATGAAAAATACAAAATATTATATATATATATATATATATATATATATATATTTAAATATAAACTAATAAACAAAACTATATTAAAAATGACCGAAAAAAATCAACATAAAAATTATATAAATAAACACAAAAATATTCAATCATAAAAAATGTTTAAAAAAAACAAAATTAACTCATACTTTTCCTTAAAAAATAAAAATAAAAAAAATTTAACATAAAAACAAACAAATAAAAGCAAATTGATAACTAAAAAATAAACAATAAAAAACAACAAACTAAATACAAATAAAAGCAATTATATATAATATATATATTATATATATATAAGAAGTTAAAAACAAATAAAAAATTTAAAAAAATATTAAAAAAAATAAAACGATCTAATAATAATAATAAAAAACATTAAAAAGTAATTATAAAAAAACCATTAAAAAAACCATTAAAAAAAACATAAAAATAAAAAATAAAAAAATACTTACATTATAACAAGATTTTTAACCATGGATACTCATCCCACTTTACGATGGATATTATTAACCATACCATGCTATGGGCAAATACCATGACTCATCAATACTACATCAAAAAACCACCTCCCATTTCACAATCAAAATATTTTGTAAATATACACATTTTTCTAATTTAATTTTATTACATTTTTGGGCGAGAGACACTCTCCATCCCAGTATGGAAGAGATGTTGTAATGTCCTGTTATATTATGTTATCTAAACATTTTGACCTAATAAAATTACATAAAATAATTATGAAATAAAAAATAAAATTATTAATTAAAACATTTTGACTTAGTGAAATTACATGAAAATAAAAATCAAACAAGAAAAATAAAATTAATAATTAAACTAGTCTAGATCCATCTTAACTCTAAATCTATCAACTTCCAAGAGATCAAATCTTTTGAGTGCAAAACTTGAGGAAAGGTTTGCACTTCGAAATATTTGATCCATCTTGACGCTTGATAGATCCAGGTTTAAAATGGATCTAGGCTGGTTATATAATACTATAAAATATCTATATTTGTCTTCATGTCTCTTTCTTATTCCTGCTCTCTCCCCCATTCATCTATGTGTCTATCTCCCTCCCTCTCTCCCCCACTCCCTTTCTCCCCAAACTCTCTTTCTCTTTCTCTCTCCGCCTATCCCTCCCTCTCTAGGTCTTTCTCTTTTTCCCTCTCTCTCCCCTCACCATATATATATATATATATCTATATATATCTCCGTCCATATCTCCTTTATCTCTCTATCTCAACTCCCCAAACACACACACACTCCCTTTATCCATATCTATCTCTCTTGCTCCCTCCCTCCTTCTATCTCTCTCCCCCCTCTAACTATATCTCTATCTCCCTTTGTATCTACTTTTTCTCTCTATCTCACCCTCAAGCATACACACTCTCTACATATCTATCTATCTCTTTCACTCCCTCCCTCCCTCTTCTTCTCCCTACCCCCCCCCTTGTTACTCCTTCTTTCTTTCCACCTTTCGTTTTCTATGTCTTTCTTCTTCCCTCGTCTCTCACCCCTCCAACTTTGTCTCTCTCTCTCTCTCCTGATCTATTTTTTCCTTCCTCTCTCTCCCGCATCCCTCTGTCTCTCCACCCATCACTCTCTCCCTATTTCTCTTTGCCCTCCAACTCTCTCACTATCTCCATCCTTCTCTCCTCATCTCTCTCCCCTCCATCTTTGTTTCTCCCCCTCTCTCTCTTCCCCTTCTCTCCCTATCTCTCTCCCCTCTGTTTATCTCTCTTCTTCACTCTCCTCTCTCCCCCACTCTCTGTCCATCTCTTCCTTGTCACACTCTTTCTCTCCACCTTTATCTCTCAATGTCTTTGTTATTTCCTCCCTCTCCCTCACCCTCCAACTCCCTCTCTTTCCTCCCTCTTTCCTCTCTATCTCTTCTTTCCCCTGTCTCCCTCTCTCCAACCTCTATCTCTCAATGTTTTTGTTCTTTCCTCCCTCTCCCTCCCCCTCCAACTCCATCTCTCTCCTCTCTCTCTCTCCCACCTCCCTCTCTCTCTTTCTCTCCCCCATCACTTTTTCTCTCTCTCTATGCCATCTAGCTCTGTCACTATCTCCCCCCCTCTCTTTTAAATTTCATCCCATTATATTGTAATTAAGCAAATATCTAAATTAAAAAAAAACTCAATTGGTTGTAAATATTAAACCTATATTTTGGATCAATCATGTCAAAGAAAATATAATAATATTTTTTTTAAAAGAATCATGTGTTATCTTTCCTCTATCTTTATTAGTCACTTTGCTTGCTCTCATCACTTGGATCCTTAGTTAAGATGGATTTATGCTAGTCCTTAATAATATTATTTATATTATATAAATTTCACATCTCTGTAACTAAAAGTATTCTCATTTTTAATTTTGTTAAAAATCTTTTTTTTAATTTCCATATGAATATTATTAGCAGTTGTGAGGATAGAGGGTTTAAATATATTACAAAAGTAATTACAACATTTATTTATTTATTTTAGATTTAGTTAAAAATATATTATAAAAATAAATTAAAATAAAATATCTATAAAATAATTTGATTATGAAATAAGTTATGATTTTTTGGCATGTGGTATTGATAAGCCATGGTATTGGTCCATGGTATTGAACAAAGCTTATTTACAAGTTAATAATATCTATGTTAAAGTGCACGGTTAAAAATCTTGTCATATTACTATAAAATATTTTGATTGTGAAATAAATTATAGTTTTTGGGCATGTGGTGTGGATAAGCCATGATATTGTAACAAATCCTATTTACAAGCTAATAATATCCATGGTAAAGTGGGAGTGAATATCCATGGTTAAGAATCTTGTCATTTTGTAATTTTATTGTAAGTATTAAGTTTTTTATGTGCTATTCATTGTGTTATATTGTAATTTTGTTTTCACAACTAAAATTATGAATAATTTTTTAGATAAAAGGAAATCATAATGTACATATCATATTAAAATATATAACATATAAGTAGTAGCTATAAGTTAAGATCCATTTTACCTTATAAATTAAAACAAGTGTTGTAGGGTAGGGTAGTCTATGCCACTTAAATAGATGTTATGTTTTAAAAAAATTGCAAATTGATATATGAAGTGGAAACTTAATTTCCTACTAAGGGATAAAGACTTGCACAAATTTTTGATGGGTAGTAACCACTACTAAGTATAGACATTTACACTTTTACTCCTACAACATTGTAACCTATCAAATAAGAATTGTAACCTCAAAACAAGAACTCTAGCAAAAAAACTTCAAAAAAACATGAAAAACAATCTAAAAAGGAAAAATGTATATGCTCGAACGACGATTTATTTATTGTAAGGTAAATTTCTAACATTTTTTAAAAATGACAGTGAAAACCAATTTTTAAACATGAAAAAACATGAAAATGAAGTGTGTTTACGCCTTTTTTATTTTTCAGGGTAAACTTTCAACATTTTTTAGCAATGATGTTAAAGATAAAATATCATGACTCCGAAGAACTTTAAAATTCTAACGATTTTCAGGCATGGCATTAAAGATAAAATATCACGTCTTTGAAAAACCTTAAAATTCCAACAATTTTCTGCCATGACGTTAAAGTTAAAATACATATAATTGTTTTCAACCATTAAAAATAAAATACCATGACTAAAAAAGCATTAAAATTTTGACAATTTTTTAATCTTGGAATTAAAACCAAATATCGCGACTACAAAAGAAGATTAAGTTTTCAATATATTTCAACTATGGCATTATGAAAAAATTACATGACTAAAAGAACTTTAAAAATGAACATCTGAACGAAAGAGTCATTATATCGAGAGGAATTTCCTTTTTAAATGCTAAAAGTATATCTATTTTAAAATCTTAGCCTCAAACAATTTGACACATTACAACAAAAAATTAAAAATCAACCATCAAATTGATGCATTGTAAGCGAACTCTTAACAACAAAATCTTAAAAATCAACCATCCATGAAATTGTCACCTCAAGAGGGCATACTTGATCAATTATAATAAAAACTTTAAAATCAACTAATAAATTGACAAATAATGAGGTTGAGTTACATAAACCCTGCAGAAAAATACAAAATAAAACAAAAATTAAAATTTAAAGAAAAGAAAAAGAAAAATAACTAATAAATACAAAAGTATATTAGAACAAAAAATATATATTAAAAATGACCCAAAACCAATCAAACATAATACACACACATATATATAAACAAAAATATTATTCAATCATAAAATAGGTTAAAAACAAAGAAGAAACTAAAACTAAAAAAAAATTACAACCAAAACAAAAATAAACTAAAAAACAAACGAAAAAAGAAAATTCGATGATAACTAAAAAATAAAACAAATAAAAAAACAAGCAAAATATATATATATATATATAAACAAAAAAAAAATTAATAAATATTTAAAAAAACATTAAAACAAATCTAATATTAAAAAAAAAAACATTAAAAAGTAATTAAAAAATAAAAATGTTCCCATATAAATAAAAATAAAAAACATCAATTTTTTTTTAAACATTAAAAAAAAATAAAGGAAAAAATTGAAAAAAATTAAACACAAGAAACATTATAAAAAAGTAAATTATTTATTTATATTATTATTATTTTTAAAAATAAACAATAAAAATAAAAACATTAAAAAAAATTAGAATTAAATATAAAAGAAAGAAAAAGAAAAAATCACTAAAATTAAAAGAAAGATTGTCTTTGGCTCTCGGTTGGCGGAGGACCAATTCTGGCAGAATCGACCTCCGCTAGTTGGGGGTTGAAAGGATGTTGCAGGGGTCGGCGGAGCGAACTTTGGCGCCCGCCGCCACAAGGGCCAACGAAGAGGGTTTTGGCGCCCCGCTCCCATAGGGGTTGATGAAGAGGCTGTTGGCGCCCCTGCGCCGGCCCTTGCGGCGAGCCTTTGACCCTCCACCAGTCGGGGGCCAAGGGCGCTCATGAATATTCTTTTAAGTTTCAATTTTTTTAATGTTATTTGATTAATTTTTATTTTATTTGTTTAATTTTTTTTTTTTTAGTCAACAATAGAGATTTATATTACTTCAACATTATCAAAGTACAAAATAAAAACTGGACTGCGAGACTGGAAACCAAACCAGCTGCAAAAGTAGATTATTTTAATACATCCTTTATCTAATCTAGCCATCAGATTCTTCTATCTATTGATCAGAACAAAAATATTCCTATTACTACTATTATCATGACTAGGTCTCTTAAGATGACGATTTCCATTACTATACCTACAATTATAAAAAAACCTACAACTTCCTCGCTAAAATCAATATCTAGATACACTAATAACATATTAAACCTTATAACAAGGGACATTTTGTTCCCAGACCTTATTTAGTTGCTTCCTTGTTGGGCATTGCATCTGTAGGAGCCGACGTCGAAGATAAGCGAGAAACCCCAGTTGCATGCGCCTTAAATTTGTTGAGATGCGCTAGCTTGCCCTTCATGTCCTCTGGAGTGATATCAATATTATGGACGTACAACAGATAGATATAGAACATATCATGCAGGTTCTCAATTCTTCCCTGTTGGAGCTCCTCTATATCAACCAACATACTCAGAACAATCTCCACCCCTCCAATCCTTTGATGAATCGCCTTCATTTATATTAGAGTTTCCTCCTGAAGATTCTCTTTCTCCTCGTCCATTGTAGCTTGGAACTTCCCAATTAAAGTTTTTAAGCATTACGTCATCTCCAGAGTACAGTGATACAAGGTCTCTCTGGTTCTCGTGGTCCCCATATCTATAATCCAGTCAACATCCTCCTCTATCTGACTATCTGAAGTAGTTGCCCTTTTCTTACAAAATTCCCTTTCCCAAGCCTCTATAACCTCTTTCCCTTTTGCTGGAATAATGGTATGGAAAGCTCTCATTGCCTCCCTACCAGCTGACTCCATGAGGTTCTTTTACGGATCCCCTCCCCCTGTTTCTCTGCTCCAAGCCTCCCTGATGAGTATTTAACCCTCCACATATCCCAATCTATTACAAAAATTGCCTTCTCACTCCAAAAACTAACAGATCCATCCCCTTTACTATTTCTGGATTGCAAAGACTTCAGACAAAGCAATACAGAAAGAGCATATACCCAAGTATTTAAAACCTTGTTGGTTGGAATGATCTGCTTTCCATGCTTTTTAGTAATTGCCATCGTATCTTCCAGTGATGTACTGCTTAGGATTCTGCTGCCTGCATTGAGATCACAACCTCGTGTGAACCTCCAACATTCTTTTCATTCATTCATGGTTTCCTACATATTTGACAGGATCATCAAATCCTCTCGCTGCCCTTTATACTTATCCCCTTCATGCATTGTACTATCCCACCTTTCATCATTTACCTCCCACCTTTCCTAATTTTAGTTGGTTCGGGTTTTCATAGGATCACCGCCTTCAACCACCACCTTTTCCATGCACCTACTTTGTGTGCCCATCACATTGCCTCTTATTAATGACCACCTTCCTTTCATAATACATGCACTAGTTTATCATGTTAACATGTGGCTCTTTGACCGATCTCTGCCCCATCGTTTCGCTGGTTTCCATTCTTTCCACTAGCGTATTTTCCTTTTCTGCTAACTTTCAACAATCCTCTTTCAATTGTCCCTTTTGGAGCTCTGACCATGCCATGTCCTCATTCGAATTTGAGATGGTGGCCCCCTCATTGGATAGCTTGTTAGCCACTACATTTGCAGATCGATGTACTAAACTAAATTCAATGACCACTAATACAGTTAACTATTGTTGGATTCATTGTGTTAGTTGTGCCAAACACTAATGCTTTGATACCTTACTTATCTAAGTAACACCCTATGCCGATTGGATGGCTATCACTGAATCCCCCTCAATTGTAACATTGAACAGTATTTCACGCACCCGAATTTCTAGCCCATGCTTCAGAGCATGGAATTCTACAACGTTGTTTGTTGCCTGCCCAAGGTTGTTGAAGAACACTCTACATATTTCCCCTTGCAATATCCGATAACTCCCCCTGCTCCAACATTCCATAGGTTCCATTTTGAAGCACTATCAAAATTCAACTTGAAGGACCCCTAGGAGTGCAGAACCCAAATCTTCTAGCCAATGTGTATCTGTGGTTCTTTGACCAGTGTCAATTGTAAACTAGGATTCTCCAAATTTAATAATTTTAAAACCCTTTCCTCCAAGGGTGATAGTTGCTCATAAGAGGCCCTAATTCTTCTACTAATCACAGTTTCCCTCAACTGCTTCTGAATCCCTTCCACCAATTTTTCCATTGTGAGTCTCTTATTTTGAAAGATTCGCTGACTTCTGTTAGGTCCCTATACTACTAGTGTAGCCACTTATTGTTATTAGTGAAACCCATTTATTGTATTGTTATGCTCATGTAGTCCCCATGTTGTTATTATTGTGCCCCATAGAAGCCCACTATTGTTATTGTTATGCCCTTACAATATTATTGTTATGTAGGCTCTAATTATATTGTGACCCCTTAGAATCCTATATATAGAAAGGAGGCCTTGTCATTTGTATCATCCAAGAATTGTTCATTTGTGTAATGTAAAGGAGGTTTCCCCCTCGAAGAGGCTAATTTTGAAGTCGTTGATCTATCTCTTATTCTATTTTGTGAGCTGGTTGTATAGCATTTGGTATCAAAGCTTTGGATTCTAGGGTTTCATTACTGCAAATGGGTCATCGTGGAATTTTCACTATAACTTATTTTCTAAGAAGGTTCAGAAGCTAAAATTTTTATCACAAGGAGGCGAAATCCTGATGAACTTCATGTAAAAATTTCAGATCTTGGTTCGCTATATTTTCGGATATATGATCCAATGAAGTTAGGGTCTCTGTATGATCAAGAATTTTGTCTCAAATAGTTGATCTTGGGAAAATCGTCATATCTTCCTCTACAAGCATCGGATTTGAATTCGTAAAAAGTGGATGAAAGAAAACATAATTTAGTATCTTTTATATCATTTTCAGGGACAAAGGTAGAAACAATGACACGTGGAACTCCGTACAAGTTCACTCTACTGAACTAGTCTATATGTAGGTCATTGTAGGAGATTGAACATAACTTTATCTAGAAGAATCCAAATTTGGTCTGAGTTGCGACGTTGTAAAGAAGACTTAGAGGGCTACTACATATTATATTTGAAACCTTGGAGATATGAATTTATAGAGATATAACAGATTCAACATCGAGCTCCTACAAAGCAAGAAAAATGTGTGTATTTTTTTAGAATTTGCATAAGTTTTGTTTGAAAAATCAGTTTGAAGTGATTCGAGGGGCATAGTGAAGCATAAATATCATTTTTTGATTCGAAAATGACTCGAGGCAAGAAAATGGGAACACCTAGTAAGCAAACAGAAAGCTCTACTATGACACATGAAGAAGAGGAAGAAATGCAACATGATATATCAAAGTTACGAGACCAAGTGCAATATATTTCACTCGCACAAAGAGTAACCAAAAATGAAATGGAAGCTAAGTGGATGGTTTGAAGAATGGTTTAAAAGTAGACACAGAAGGCTTGAAAGATGGCATAGAAGCAAAAATGAAAGGAAACATGGAAGATCTGAAAGATGGTTTAAAAGCAAACATGGACGGTTTGAAGGAAGGATTGACAAAGTTGCTACAAGAAATACTTCCTAATGGATAAAAGTTATTAGATGAAACTCATGATGAGAACAAAAAGAATTTTAATCATGATTTCATAGACTCTAACTTTGGATTGAAGACCCACCGTATTCCAAAGATCGATATGAGGAAGTTTGATGGCAAGGATCTAGTAACATGGATACTACAGATGGAGCTTATTTTGATATCCATAATGTGCAACACACACAAAAGGTACACATTGCATCTTCATATTTAGAATCAAATCAGTTTTTATGGTATCGATGGCTTTGTTCTAGTAAACCACTTGTCACTTGGTCAATTTTTACAGAGAAAATGATAACACATTATGAGAATACAAAGAGAAACACCTTCTTTAGCCAATTGATGAATCTCAAACAAAAGGGTTCAATGGCAGAGCACATTGAGGACTTGAAAAAATTGAATATAAGGGTAAATGATATTTTAGAGTAGCATAGGATTGATGTCTTCATAGGGAATTTAAAGGATAACATCCAGCATGAGGTTCGCCTTTGGGAACCTGATTCATTGGAGAAGGCATTCAGGTGGGCATGAAAAAATGAAAGAAAAAATATGGCAACAAGGAATCCTACCACTCACAACTATAAATATGGAAGTGTTGTTGCTCTTAGCCTTTCACAACCTACAAGGTTGACACCACAACAATTGAAAGAAAAAAGAGCATAAGGGCTTTGTTACAGTTGTGATAACAAATACACTAAAGGTCATAAGTTTTCTAAGAAGAAATTAGTTTAGATAGATTGCAAAGAGGAGGAATAAAAGGAACAAGAAACGTTAAAAGAAGAGGATATACACCATGAACCAACCCTAGAGAAAGAAGAAATGAATATGACCATATCTTGTAATGTATTGGCAGGAATTACCACTCCTCAAACTCTTAAGATAGAAGGACATATCAAGAAGAAAAAGGTAATAGTGTTGATTGATTTGGGTAGTACCCATAATTTTATTCATTGTAAGATAACCAAGGAATTGAATTGCTTCATATATCCAGCACTAGAGTTTCAAGTGATGGTTGCGAATGGAGGAAGCATAAATTTCTCTAGAAACTGCCATAATATCAAGCTATCCATGGAAGAATATGTATTGAATAGTCCAATGCTTTCCATTCCAATCGGTGTTGCTGATGTTATATTAGGAGTACAATGGTTACAATCTTTGGGTATGATAGCTTTTAATTTTCAAGAACTTTTCTTGAATTTTTTTGGGGAAGGAAAGGAAGTTGAATTTAAGGGTATCACTGGGAAACTAAGAAATATAATAAGCTCTAATGGCATGACAAAGCTTCTAAAGAAAGAACAACAGGGCGTAATGGCACAATTATGTTCACTAGAGGTTCAAACATCGAAATCATCTATTTCTCTAGATCTCCAAAAAGCATTGGACAATCATTCTAAGGTTCAAGCAGTGGAATATTACATCGAGCATCAACAACAAGTTCTCCAACTCTTAAAGGATAATCTCACTTTGGCGTAGAATATAATGAAACAACAACCAAATTAACATCGTAGCGAAATAAGTTTTTATGTAGGTGACTGGGTATTTCAATGGCTACAACCATACAAACAAATGTCCCTCAAGCAAGCCAAGAAGGATAATAAATTATCACCAAAGTACAATGGTCCTTACAAGGTGTTGTGAAATATTGGTGCTATGGAATACAAATTTGAAGCTTCTAACATCTTCCCTAGTGCACCTAGTTTTCCATGTTTCTTGCTTAAAGAAGATTATAGGTGATAAGCTCCCACTTTAAACAATATTGTCATAACCTGACGAGGAAGGAAAAACCATATTGAAACCTGAAGCATTCATGGAAACAAGAACCTGAGAGCTACGAAATCAATCAATTTCAGAGTATCTAATCAAGTGGAAGAACTTACCCGCTGAATATTCCACATGGGAGGATGAGAATTTTATACAGAAGCATCCAAAACTACTCAAGCATTGAGGACAACACTTTTTTGAAGAAGAGGGGCATGTTAGGTCCTATACTACTAGTGTAACCGCTTATTGTTATTATTGCAACCCCCTTATTGTATTGTTGTGCCCATGTAGTCCCCATGTTGTTATTATTGTGCCCCATAAAAGTCCACTATTGTTATTGTTGTGCCTTTACAATATTATTGTTATGTAGGCTCTTATTATATTGTGACCCCTTAGAATTCTATATATAGAAAGGAGGTCTTATCATTTGTATCATCCAAGAATTGTTCATTTGTGTAATGTAAAGGAGGTTTCCCCCTCAAAAAGGCTAATTTTGAAGTAGTTGATCTATCTCTACTTCTATTTTGTGAGTTGGTTGCATAAAAATTTCATTCCTCCCACACAACCTAGATGACGAAGCCTTAGGCCAAACACCAAGTAAGATTAACCATCTATTATTTGTATAATTCTCTCACCATTTTCTGTTCGTTTCTTGAATATTTTCCTTGACCCTATGGGTTTCTCTAAAAGGAAAAGCTATCCAATCACATATAATAGAAGCATAGTGATAGGTGTTTAGTAAATGGTTTAGGTTCTCCACTTCGCATCCACAAAGGTAACACTAGGAGGCCCTTATAAAACCTCTATTAACTAAATTTTCCCAAGTCAAGAACTTCTTATGTAGTGCCGACCATACGAAGGTTTTGATCTTGGGCCATTACTGCGAAGTCCACAAATTTTTCCACATTGGGTCTGCTTCACTTCTATGATGACCCTCAATATAGGACCTAACCTCTTTGAGGTTGAATTCTCTGTCGTCCTCTTTTCCCCACATCAATTGGTCGTTATCATCTGCACAAAGGACTCTCCTATTGTTTAATTTTTCCATTAATTCCATAGACACTATGTCATTTTGATTGAAACCTCAAAAAACGTTTGGGTTCCATCTTATCCATTTAGTAACCTCGACCTCATGTTCCTAATACTAATATACCTGTGTTCTTCCTTGTCTCTGAGTTTCCAATTGGATTGGGCATCTCTCTTCTTTGATAAAGCTAGGTTGTTGCTACCAGGCATCTTCCTAGAACAATGTAGTCCTTCCATTTCTTATTTCCCAAAAAGATTGCTCTTGAATGATCTTCTTGTTGCCCCAAGCTAAGTTCCAAATTATCGATCCATTAATTGTCCTTGACATTTAAACAAGGTCTTGTAAATGTCAAATTTTTGGCATATTTAGCCTTCCATAACACGGCCCAGGGTGATGTACCTTCCTTCAACCAACACCACCATAACTTAGCACCACATGCTCTATTAACAGTCTTAAAGTCCTGTAAATTGAGGCCACTTAGAAACTTTGGTCTACATACCTTTTCCCAAGCTACTAATGGGCATTTCCTCTTATCTTCAACACCTTTCCACGAGAAATTCCATTGGATATCCCTTATCTTTTGCAGTACTCCTTTAGGAGCCAAGAGTACTAACAACATGTCTCCCATAATTGCTTGTAGCACCACTTTAGTTAGGACAAGTCTTCCTGCAAAATTTAGGTCTCTATAAGTCTAATGTTTAACCCTATCCTCTAGTTTAGATGCATCCTTCTCCTAATTTGATTTCTTCCAAACCCTAACTGTCAGGGGGATACCCTGATATATGGAGAGAAGATTATTCCTTTGCAACCCTAGGATGGTTGCCAGATTCCTCTGAATAGCTATATGAGTGCTGAAAAAGAAAATCATAGGTTTAGACTAGTTAATCTCCATACTCGAGGCTTCTGTAAAAATCTCCAAGATAGCATTGAACACTTTAACCTCTTTCACTGTGAGAATTCCATGTAACATGGTGTCATCTACAAACTATTGGTTCGTTGTAGTTGGGCATCTTTCATGTGTTGAAGACCTTTGATATCCCCCTCCCTGGAAACAACCCTAATATCCCTATCAAGACCTTCCATCATAATAATGAACAAGATAAATCCCAACTGACCTTATCATATGCCTTGGATAAATCTTGTTGAATTATCATCTCTGCCTTCCTAATAATTTTGAGAGAGTGGGTAATCTCATGGGCATGCATAAAATTATCTAATATTTGCCTTCCTTCTATAGAGCCAGACTGTTCCTCTAAAATCAACATAGGAAGAACCATTTTCAGGCGATTAGCTACAAATTTAGAGATTATCTTGTATATCACATTGCAAAAAGATATCGATTGAAAATTCTCCAGAGTGCTAGCTTCCTCCTCCTTCAGGATTAGAGTTATAAATGTGGAATTTAGATCTTTAAGGAAAAATCAAAGAATCACGAGAGTCTGCCACTACTTCAAAAACATCTTGTTTTACCACCTCCGAATAGGCTTTAAATAAATCATTGGTAAAACAATTTGGGTTGGGAGCTTTGCCGTTGGGCATCTCTTGAACAACCTGAGAAACATCCTCCATGGAAATGGATTTATTCAGATTATAATTATGCTCCTCCGTCAGCACTCTGGGAATATGCCTAGTGATATTTTGGATCGTTGTTGATCTATCAATCTAAGGTTCTCTTGCAATCTTCTAGAATTTTTGCACCAAAACATCCTCAATGTCCTTATGGGATTCATAAGAGTGCCCCTATGCATCCTTTATTCTGACAATTATGTTTGAATTCATGTGTTCTATTGTCAACCTCTGGAAGAAATTTGTGTTTTTCTCCCCTTCTTATAACCATATGATTCTAGATTTATGCTTCCATAATATTTCCTCTTGCAAGCAGCTATCCTCCCATTTCTTCAATAGTTCCAATTGCTCTTTCCTTTTCTCTTTTGTATATCCCTCTTCCACTAACGATCTTCTCCATATTCATTTTCAACTCCTTTTTTCTCCTGAAGGATATTATCAAACTCGACTTTATTCCAGTTCTTGAGTTGGTTCTTAATATACCTCAGCCTAGCTTGCATTTTGAACATCTTGGTACCTCAGATTTTGAACGATATGTTTTTAGGAGTTCCTAACATTTCCACCGCTAGCACCATTGACCAATGATCTGAACCCCCACAGGTGAGAATATTTTCCTCATTATCCATCCCTTGCAGTAATAGGTCCTCAAAAATTAGGAATATATATGATTTAGAGGCTACTTGATTCTCCTCACCCCTTTTATTACTCCAAGTAAAAACCCCATTACCTGAATTGATATCGTTCATTTTCTCATCTTCTATGAAACTCTTGAAGGCCTTAAAGTCTCTATCTAACCTCCTCATAGCACCTTTCTTTTCTGCCAAGGAAGTTATCCTATTGAAATCCGCCCTATAATCCACTATTGGTTCAAATTTCTTCTTCTTAAGTCCTTCAAAGCTTGTATAAAGCCTAATTTCTCATCAATTCTATGTGGCCCATAAACATTTGTAAACATAATGGAGCCTGAAGCACCTATTATTTATAGTGCCAGAGAGAGGGAGTATCTAGTGGATTCTGCAGCTCCTAGGTTCATTACCTGAGGATTCCACCAAGTTACTAGCCCTCTTGCACTACTATGAGCTTCATCATCCAATTTTCTGAATTTCCTGCCCATCTTCCTATCTACTTTCTTCATCTCATAAATTGTACATTTAGTTTCTTGAATAAATATCAAATCCAACATTTCCATTTTATCTTCTTCTTTAACAATCTTTGTTTTCTTAGGCTAATCACGCCTCTTCCATTCCATGTAATTATTTTCATATTTAATTAGGGGGGTTAGGGGGCAAGATAAGAGCTCGCATCTTACCTGAATTGATCAACATTTCTCTAAGCTCGTGGAGAGCTACACTGTTCGACTTTCTTCCCCTTTTACTCCATGTTTGCTTTAGCATTAGGGGGAGCTAAGATCACAGGGGCTTCACTCAATGAACCTATGACATATCGCGTGTGTTCGTGGCATACTAAACAATACCCCTAATTTGACTACATATTGCAAAATACCTCTAAAAATCACATTAATTATCCCCCTAACAATATGAACACAATACACCTTCCCAATTTAAAAATCCCCTACTTTCACTAGATATTGTAGGTATCCATTTTTTCATTAACATTTTTTATACCCATTTACATTTTTCATTAACTTTGAGCTCCATTTTTTTTGCTTGTCAATATAAAAACCCTTTGCCCCCTATATATCCCGCAATATATTATGTCGTTTTTCCCTTAATATATATTCCCCAATATGAACCCATGTGGTATGGTATTTCTCCCCCAGCGAAGCCCTCGTGGATGAGATTCAACCACCTTGATTCCCATATCACCAATCTCCTTGTGTGATCGCTTCAGCCATCGAAGTTTCACGTCCTCTCGCATAAGATAAATATACTGGATATGATCCACCTGTTCCAAAGGGATTGCATCCAACCCCTGCTTTCTCCACTTCTCTACCATACTCTTCAGATCTGTTCCCTCCCTTGCCACTATATCCTGGAGATCGGGGTCCTTAGTTCTTGCTTCACTTGGTGCCATTTTAGAGTACCCTTCTAGGTCTTTCACCATATCTAGAATATCCATGATCTTATGAGGGTTTTCCTGAACTTCCATAATAACTTCCTTGTTGTTAATAACCCGATTTTCCAATTTCTCTCCATCGATCCTTTCCTCCTCAGGCGTCATCTATGATAAGATGTCGAAATTTTTCTTCGTTGTATTCCTCCCCATGGAGTTCTTTGTTGCTTCCTCCTATTGGCTTGCTCTTTCCGACTTGGTTATATAAAGCCTTCATTGCCTTTCAACCCTTGTTCCTTGTGCTGCTCTTTTGTGCGGTTTAGGAGGAAATCCCTCATCATATGCCTGTGCTCATGGCATCGTCTACACCCAAATGGAATCTATTCATAATCAATAGTCTGTAGCCATGCTTCATCCAAGAATTCCAACCAGATCATTTCTGGTAAGGCTCAAGGTAGATCCATCTCTACACATATCCTTGCATATGAAGTAGACCATCCCTGCAAAGTCGCATCCGAAATCTTCACAAACTTACCCAAGTTATTACTAATAATTTCAAAGGTCGATGTAGTTTGTAGTCTAGGGGTAGGGAATATAACCTAATCCACACTGGAACACTTGTGAATGTCTCTTTTTCTAGGGTAAGGGCGCATGTATAACCTGGCTGAGTCAAAGAAATAAGGTCCACCATCAAATACTTGATCTTTGTCCTCAAGATTTACAAACACCATAGTAAAAAAAACCTTTCAACTCCAATCATAATTCAACCTCACCATGTGGCTTCTAGTGTTTCTTGATCTAATTACAAAGGGATTTTTCCATTGGCCATAACCCCATGAATTTACATATTACGACATACGTATGCATGGTCTCTAAACGCTTGGGTCTATGGTTCTGTAATAAAAACCCTTGAGATCACTGTCGCTTTGGGCCTGCATGGTCCATTCCAATTGACCCCATTTGTCCTTTGTTTCTGATCTGATTGGTCCCTTGTCATACCTCTGCCTTCGCATATTTTCTGACCAATCGACTCCTGATTTCTAGTCCCACCCACTCCCTGACTCGTACCTTTTGAACCTTCTGTCGAACTTCTAAAACCACCACTAAATCCTTTTCCTTTATCTACTACTACACTTTTGTAGGACAGAGCCCCTCTCCCTCCTCCTTTGACATCGTCCTCACCAAAAACCCTATCTGTAAAAATTTTTGAAAACCCTACTTCTCACCTCAAAAAATATCTTTTCTTTCACCAATGCTTGACCTATTTATATTAACCCTTTAAGTCTCAAGGGCTAGCTCAATTTGTTTTTCATTTTTCATTTTTCATTTTTATTTTAATTTT
>APFE030531896.1:228269-261620 GCA_000404065.3 Pinus taeda | reverse complement strand
ATTTTTTCATCCATACTTAATATATAAAAAATAAATAAATTAAAGTTTAAAAAATAAGGTCCCCAAAAAAGGGGTTGATGCCTCATCAACACTTTTCAAAATTGACATGAAAATCACTAACATTTTAAAAAAATGTGCATACTTAATACATAAGAAAATTTGAAAACATGAATAAGCTTAGGTAGCAACCCCGATATGTATATTTATTTGAATCTTGTTCCTATTCATTTTTTATGTAAATACTTGCTTAAATTATGGTGGGCAGTAACTGATGGTGAAATGGTTATTTAATTGAGTATGACCTATTCTCAAGGATTTTAATTTTAGTTGGTTTTCCTATGAAGGTTAACAAAGAAAAACCATTGCGCAAATATTTAAAAATCATGTCAACATAAGGATTATATCCATCAAAGATGACCATGAGGGCTTGGAGATGAGAAGGTAAATATAAATATGAGAAAGTGTAATTTGGTTAACTCAGTTGTAGAAGTAAGCTAGGATCATTCTAATCAATAACGCCAACCATCTCCATGCCGCAATTCGATAGAATATGTGAACCATTGTCTTCCCTATTGTTTCCCATGATTGGATAAGAACACCTTGAAACAAAGTTAATGTCCTTGTGGGAACTAAAATAGAAAAAATATGTTTAGGGTAAAATTCCGCCCTTGCTTTATTATAGCATTTTCAAAATGACCATACATAAATGAATACTAGTCGTGTTTTTTGCTAATTTATGTTTTATTCTGATTCAAGAATATTTTTGCAGATCATGCTTTTTTAACTGGATGGTTATTGTCCTTAAATCTAATTTCCTAGTTTATTTCAGGAATACATGTCTCCCAAAGATGCTTAGATTGACTTGATAGTTGTGCAGCTTGAGCTTTCATGCAAAATAAACTGCTTTCATGTTCTTTTTTTTTTTTTGACAAGTTCGAATAGTGGTTATATTACCAAAAAGGGGTGAGATGGAGCATGCTCCTATTACATTCAATGATAATAATATTCAAGCAGTGAGAGTGTACTGGGAACGTAGTCCCTGCTCCTATGCTTGAAATCCAAAATTCTAATAATTCCTAAATCTATCCTGGCGTACTGCCTTACATACTGGCATGCACGTAATATAAATTTACATAACAGTGTGTTGCTTGTTGTTTTTCATGGTTTATGCATTGACTGTTCCTGGGAGGACTACTACTTCTTGCCTTGATGGACATAGTTTTCTCCTTCTTGGCTCATGGTGGTGGATTTGATATATGCCACTGCTTCCTCTAAGTGCACACATTTGTTCTTGAGTGCCAATATCCCCGCTTTCTAGCTTTTCATGCTTCTCTTTTGATAACTAAACTCCATTTTTGTTTCCGACTTAATGTCTTGCAGAGCATCTTGGAATCTATTGATCATAAATTTATTTTCCTTACATGTTGCACATCCGTCGTTCCTTGTAGCTTTTTCTATTGGATTGAATTCCATCAGATTCACTTCCTTCTATGAATTTTTGAAATGTTCGTTGTTCCTTTTTCTATTGATATTCCTATGACTTTTGTTACCTGGAGTGTTCCTTTTGCTACCTTTGTTGTGCGCTGTTTTGTTGAAGTCCAAGATTATAGTGACTGTTGTAGCTGATGTATGTTGTTCTTCCTGTGGCGAGTAGTAGGAAACAAAGTGGAGGATAACTGACAACCAAATAAAGGGAAGGGAGCTCAGGTATGCTCGGAGGGAGGAACGAGAGGGATTATGAAACCTATGGATTGGCAAGCCTATGACGAGCTTGCTGCTAACTGTGATTAAAGGATTGAAGGGAGCGTAATGGTGAGAGAGTGGGCAAGGGAGGTGCTGGTATGATAAAATTTCCGTGTGCTTCCTTGTTTGAGAACTGATGACAACCTCTTGATGTGGATTAGTATGATGAAAGATGTAAAGGGAAGAGATCAGATGGAGGTTCAGAGGGGGCGATTTTGCAGGAGGGATTTCAAAAGCACTGTGCAATGGCTGGGGAATAGTTAAATGGATTTGGTTAATATTAACACAATAGAGGATATAGCAGGGCGACTTAGACTTTAAGGCAGACGGGATGCTACGGTACCTGTCCATGATGAGACATTTAGCTGCACACTTCATGGGAGTAGGATCACAATCGTCCTTGATCTTCAGACTGGATAATGATTTCGATTTCCCCCAGATTTTTTTGCTTGATATCCCATGAGTTCCATCTGATATCTCCTGTAGGGATATCTTCTTGTTTATTTCCTGTTGTCATTTTGAAGGTGTTTTGGGAGTTTTCACTCCTTTTTTTTTAAAGAGAAATTCTTTCTTCATGACATACGGTTTGGTCTATGGCACTGACGTGTGGTATATCTCTTTGCTCTCTCGTGTAGTTCCTTATGTTCTTTGGACTACTTGGTTTGTAAATTCATCAGCCAGTTGATTGTATGTTCTTAGGACATGTTTGAATGTCACCACTCCTGAGCCTTCCAGATGAGCTCTTATCCTCTTATATATTCTGTTTATGGCTACATTGTTGCGACTTTTGTTTCTAGCCATTGCCTCTATAATAATAGCTGAATCTCCTATTATGATTGGGTCTCGAATAAATCTCTTTTTAATTATTCTTGACCCCATTAGCAAACTATACGCTTCTAATTTGTTGTTTGATGTTTCTCCAAGACCCCTTTCATACGAGACTATCTCTTTCCCATCAGGATCGATTATGATTCCTCCTGCCCCTGCTTTCCCGAGGCTGTTTTTTGATGCCCCATCAAAGAAGAGACATTATCTTTTTGTTTGTTTGTTTGTTTTTTTTTTTTTTCCAGTTTGCAAATTCTTCTTCGCTTAGCCTAATTTTCCAACTTTGAGCTGAAGGTGTTTTCTTGTGTCCTTTTTTCCCATTATTTTTTGTTATGGTTTTTCTAATCCAGTCTTTCTCTTCTTGTTTTAGGATGTTATAGTCCATTTTTGTAGTCCCTTTTTCATTTAAGATTTCATATGTTAAGCCCCAAGTTTTGGATAAAATTTTCCCTATTCTTGGGGTCTGATTTTTGAAAATACTTTTGTTTCTTGTCTACCATATTTGCCAACACAGGACTGCTGAGATGCATTTCCAGAATCTCTGAATTGTCACCTTGTTCTTTGTTGAGTAGGGGTATGCCTTCTCCCAAGCAAAGTTTAAGTTGATTTCAAGGGGACTTGAGAGCTGATTCTAGTGCTCTTTAGCTATCTTGCAATTCTAGAATAAGTGTTGGATGGTCTTTCTTCCTTCAAACACATAGAACACCTGGAGGGACCATGAAAGCTTTTTTTTGGAGATTTTCACTAGTAAGGATTTTGCGTTTAGGAGGGTCCAAATGAATATTTTGACTTTAGGTAAACTTTCAATTTTCCATATTGTTTTCCAAAGGCCCCAATCATGTTGATTTGGATTATCTTGTAGGACTTTATAACCAGTTTTGACTGTGTATCCTCATCCACTTGGATCCCAAGCAAATTCATATTCTTCCCCAGTGCTTGAGAGTGTTGCTCCTTTGAGGTGCTGCCTTAATCTATCCCATTACCCTTTCAGATTTGGAGGGGTTATTATATTTTTCCATTCTTGCCATTCTCACTGATCCCAAATAGAGATTGAGTGAAGAGTGTTGAGGCCTCTTTCTGTCATGCAGTTTTGAATGCCTTTAAGTTCCAAATGACACTTTAAAGGCTCTTTTCCCATAATTCTGTCCTCCCAAATCGAGACCATTTTCCCATTGCCTGGGATTTTAGAGATATGCTTTTTGAATAATGGAATTGTCTTTTTCACAAGCTTCCATACTTGTGTGCACGACCTTATGGGGACATTTTCGTTCAATAGCTCTATTCTATATTTGTCCATGTATTTTCTGATGAGTATTTTTTTTTTCCACCAGCTCTCCTTTCCTGTTATCATTCTCCATATTATTTTCATTCCCAAAGAAGCATTCATTAAGCCAAATAATCTTATTGATAAGCCTCCTTGTTCATATGGTAATGTTACTTGCTCCCACTTGACCAAACTGAATTTTTTATTCTCTTGTTTCCCTCCTTGCCATAAAAAATTCTTATTATTAGCTCCATTTGTTTGTGAACACTTGCAAGTGCCAAAATTATTGCATAATGATAGATTGGGAGTGTCGAGAGTAATGCCTTTATCAAGATCACCCTACCTGTCATATTTAGCCACATCATACCCCAGTTTTGAATTTTATTTTTCATTTTTTCAATCTGTTTGCTCCATAATTCTGCCTTCATATTTTCTTTAGAGATAGGGAGCCCCAAATAGAAGAAATGGGTCCATTTTTCCTTAGTGGGGATTTCTAGAATTTGAGAGATCCTTTGCATGGTTTTGGAAGGAGTGTTCCAACCATATATTCTTCACTTTGAGTTGTTTAAGAGCCCCCCTGAGACCTGAAGAAATTCTTCCAGAACTTTTTTGAATCTTCTTGCAATTATTGTTGAAGCCCCTCCCAGTAAGAGGGTATCATCCGAAAAAAAGGAGTGGTTTATGCTCTTTACTCCTCTTGCTATATGGAGACCTGTAATAATTCTTTCTCTCCTTTGTTTTTCTAAGGCTTTGCTTAAAGTTTCAGCCATTATAATATAGAGAAATAGGGAAAGTGGGCACCCTTGTTTGAGACTTCTAGAGCTCTGGAAGAATTCACTTGGTCTTCCATTTATAAGAGGTGCAATCCATGGGGCCGAGATGTAGGCTTGGATGACCTCTATTATGTCTTGAGAGAATCCAAATTTTTTGAGTGCTGCCATTAAATATGGAAGGCTGACCTTGTCAAAGGCGTTTGCCATATCTAATTTTATAATGATTCCTTTCTCTTTCCTTTGCATGCTTGTATGTATGGCTTCCTGTACAATAATTACATTGTCAATAATTTGTCTGCTAGGCACAAAGCCTCCCTGATTTTCAGATATTATTTCCAGGAGCACTTTCTTGATTCTGTTGGCAATTATTTTAGTAATAATCTTGTAAGAGGAGTTGCAGAGGGAAATAGGGCAAAATCTATTAAAGGTGGATGGATTGGGTTCTTTTGGAACTAGAGCCAAATAAGAGGATTTTGTATTACTTCCTAGTTATTTTTTTTTTAAATACATTTCTCACCATTCTTAGAAAATCCTTTCTTATTATATTCCAATGTTGCCTATAGAATGCTATTGTGAAACCATCTGGCCCAGGGGCCTTGTCTGGATGGAGGCTCCATATGGCAACAACTACTTCCTCTTCTGAGATCTCTTTGTTTATTTCTGAATTTTGCTCTTTTTTTTTGCTGAAGGAAGCTTTCATGATCTACTGTTTATTCGCTGGCTGTGAGGAGGTTTTTGAAATGATTATGAGCTGCTTTTTTCAGCTCTTCTTCTTCTTTTATCTCTTGCCCATCAACTTGGATTTTATCTATCTGATTTTTTGCTCTTCTTATTTTCATTGTGTTGTGGAAGAAGGCTGTGTTTTTGTCCCATGCGTTGAGCCAAGGGCTTCTGGATTTCAGTCTTGCCTCTTCTTCCTCTTTTATATTTTCCTTGTATATTTCCCAAAATATCTCCTTCTCTTTTAAATAATCTTGTTTTTCCTCTTTGTTTTCTTTTTCCTTTTGCATGCTGTCCATTTTTATTTGCAGCTCTGATTTTTTTTATTTTTATTTTTGGATTTCATTCTCTCTTGCCCATACCTTGAGCTTAATTCTCAATTTTTTTAGCTTTGTTTCCCAAAAATATTGAGGTGATCCTGTAATTCTTGGTGCCCAAGCTCCTGTGATTTGGTTCCTGAAGTCTTCATTGCTGTCCCATATTGGGCTATATTTAAATGGAAAGGGTCCTTGATTTTCCATTTTGCCCAATATGATTGCCACTGGCTTGTGATCGAATGCCGTTGTGTGAAGAATTTTAGATTTTATCAAGCTATATCCTAATGCGATGTTTTCTTGGACCAACATTCTATCCAGCCTTTCCTTTATGTTATTTTTTCCAACACTCTTATTGCTCCAAGTATATTTCCCATTGCTTGGGGGGATGTCAATTAATTTGTGCTGCTCCATTATTGTTTCCAAGGCATCCCTGGATGGATCTGCATGATATATCCCTCCAAACTTCTCTTATATATTTCAAACTAGATTTATGTCCCCTCCAAGGATTATTTTCCCATTTTGTATTTCAGTTAGTGTTTCCTTTAAAGTGCTCCAACATTGCTCTTTTTCCCTGTAATGGTTTGGTGCATATATATTGATGAAACTGTACTGCTCCTTTGTACTTGTTTGCTTTAGATCTGTTTGGATCCATTGTTGGTCCTTTTTTTCTAGTATCAATTCCCACTCTCATTTTTTCCAGATCGTACAAATTCCTCCTGAGGCTCCTGTAGCCTGTATTGCCGCTCCATAATTTTTTAGTTTTTTTTTTTATCATTTTTCCACTTCCTTGACTATTTATTTTGGTCTCCTGAATCATGAATATGTATGGGGACTCTTTTACTAATATGTCCCTTGTTGCATTTTCTTTGAAAGTTGATCCCAGTCCACGATAATTCCAGGAGATCACAATCATTACTTGTTTATTTGATGGTGCACGGGACCTTTCCCTCTCTGCTGTATTTTGTCATTGTTTCTAGAACTTTTCCAAAAAAAAAGAATCCATTAGTTGTTGTGTACCTAAAGCCATCTCCTTAGCTTTTGCTTCATCACTCAACTCCTTATTGGACTTCCTTCTTGCTTTTTTTTGATGTTCAAAGATTTGAAGGGATTCCTTGGACTGATTTCTAGTTAGTATTCTATCAACTGATGGAGGAGGTGGGGAGCGAGTGCTTGTAAGAGTAGGAGTAATAATGGGGGAGTTATGCGGTTGAGGAGGAGATTGGGGAGAAGGAGGGGCTAAAGGCTCTTCCAATGGCCCAAAGGGGTTTAGGTTAATGAGAGAAGACGAGATGCGTGCTTTAGGTGATGGAGGGAGGGGTTCAGAGGGAACAAAGTGCTGCGTTGAGGAGGGAGGGGGCTGTTTATTGGAAGATTTCTTCGCTTTAGCTTGCTCCCATTTGTTTTCTAAATCTTCTACATTTTCATTTTCATTTTCTTTTTTTTGGAGCATCTGTTAGCAAAATGACCATATTCGGGACATACCTTGCATTTGAATGGGATTTGTTCATAATCCATCTGTTGAATGTGCGTCCATTGAACCACTTTGATCTTTATCACCCCCGGAAACCCTTTCCCTAAATCCACTTCTACACAGATTCTGGCGTAGGCATGCATATTCTCCTTTGGTTCACATCTGTCTATGTATTTACCAACAACATTTCCGATGGTCTTTACTAAATCATCTCCCTAGCAATGAAGAGGGAGGTGTGACAGCCTGACCCATACTGGAACAACGTTAAGAACGTCCATTTCGGGATCAAAATCTGGTGTCCATCTGTTTAAATACAATCCTCTTGTGTCCATGAAATAGGGGTTGTTCCTGAATATTAGACCTTGATCTTCCCTGGTTTCAAAATGAAAGGTATAATACCTCTTCCATAAAATCTGATTGATATTTTCCCATTGATTGACGAAGTCCAGTTCCTTTCAACCCATTTTTGAACTGTCTTGGGTGAAGGCCATAGTCTAGTAAACTGCCCATCTAATCCACGTTCAGCAAGAGAGAGCGCTGCTCTATGAGGGAGAGCAGGGGGGAGGGAGATTTCAGGAATGTCTTCCAATCTTTTAACAAACTTGGTTACTGATGGTCTATTTTTGGGAGGACCCATTGTAGAGATGAGGAGGCAAAGGCGTTTGCAATATCTTCCTTATCCTGTTGGTGGTCTGGTAGAGGATCTCCGTCCTCTGGAGGATCCATTTGTTCCAGGGCCTCAACAGCATGGGGCCGTTGAGAGGCAACTGCAGGCTGGGTGTTTCCAAGCTAGGTCATGCAGAGCAGCAACAGTCCATAAGCTCACATGAAGATTATGTTATATTATTATTCACCTCGGTAGTTCTCTATTTTAAAAGAAAAAGTTGTTTCAACTAGGACTTTCAATTTGGTCTTGTATTATTTTGTAAAAAGCATATTGAATTGGGTTTGAACAATAATTAGACAGGTGAAGCGTAATAACAATATATATGAAAAAAACTCAATAACCATACTCATGTATTTGACTTTGCATCGCATAAATAGAAAGATTCAAATTTTAATCAACACCACATAAAAATAAGGATTCAAACCGATTGTAATCATACTGTAACAATATTTACTCTTGTAAAATATCAAGTATCCACTACATCAATTAATTTGGAATGGAATATATTCAGATGGGGAAAATTCTTGTAAATAGCCATGCCATCAAATCATTTGGAACCTAATATTTAATAGTTGTGATTAATGTTCGTTAAAAAAGTTAATAAATTTATTTTTAAATCTATCAGAGATGTCACAAATATTACAAATGAAAAAGTGTGGGTATCAATTCACGTGGGAAAACACTGCTCTTAGCATAGACATTACAACCCAAGAAAATGAAAAATATTTTCCTTCTAATAAAATTTATCTTCATATTGTCCATAGGAGAACATTATGGTATATGCATACAACGAAATAAAAAACCCTAAATTCTTCTATCTTCTACCAAGCTAGCTAAAACATCTATTCAACAACCCTAGTCACTATCAAAATTCTTCTATAGAGCATGATAAAATTACAAGATCTATACTTGTTGCAATATTTATATTCCATATCTCTTGAAGTCACAAACACCATAAGGTTGCAATTCACAAAGTACCTAAATGTTTATAGAAAGCAAAATTGTGATAAAATGTTGCTTGCTACTGAAAATATCAAACAAATTACAAAACCAAAACAATCCTAAACCATACGTGAAGGAAAAGAAAAATCTAAAAACTTGTTGTGATATAGAGAAAGATTGACAAATTAAATCAACACAAGAAACACTATAAAACACTCTATACATATATTTCATGATGAATGAAAGAACCCAAGATGTTTATACGACTTAAAACTCAAAAACCCATAATGACATATTCATATCAATACTTACTATCAATGAAAAATCTAATGTTTTGCAGTGATAATGGCATTAACTACAATTTAATAGTCGGAAACAAAAGGACAAAACCAAAAGGAAAATCTGCATGTAAATGGTTACGAAAATCATTTAGATTCTAAAATTGTAAGGCGAGGGTTGTGGACGTAACTGCCTCAACGAGCCATTTAGGAGGGAAGCTTTTTTTGTTTGTCATGTTGTTTTAAATATACAAACAAAATATTATTGAGAGAATTTTTTCAGATGAAACTGTGTGGAGGACTTTTAATCCTATCAAATGTTTCGGGTGGACACTCCACCCATCGTCTATCCACCCGAAATGTTGGACAAGATTCTGAAAAATTTCTCTCAATATAAATAAATGTGGAAATATACACTCTCTTAATTATGATTTTGAATATTGAGAAATCTTTCGGTAATAATCACATCAGAAATATTTTACTCAAGCGTTTCGAACCATCTAGTGTGGTTCATCGTCAAGATAAGATGGATATTTCTCAATATTCAAGATATGATCACATAAGCCTAAATTCAGTTATTATTATTTTTTTATATCCTTAAAAATATTATATAAAATAAACAAAGTTGTTTATGTTCAAACATGAAAGTCCTTTTGAATTGCCTACTAAGGTATAATGACTTGCATAAATTTTTGGTGGGTAGTAACCACTACTAAATTTGCACATTTACACTTTTACTCTTATATGTTAAAGTGTTGAAGAAAACATAAATAATGGTAAGTGATAACTCCCACAATAGATATATTTATTTCCATCTTGTTCCTATTCATTTTTTATGCAAATACTTGCTTAAATTATGGTGGACAGTGATTGATGGTAAATAGGTTATTTACGTGAGTATGAGCTATTTTCAAGAATTTTAATTTTAGGTGATTTTCCTATTAAGTTTAACAATGAAAAATCATAGCACAATATTTAAAAATCATGGCATAAATATTGCAATTACATCCATGGTAGTTATGATCCACGTGGCACAAAGGTTGCAATAAAACCTTCAAAGTTATAGTCCAATCAACATTTGAAAGATATTTTTTTTCAAAGGTAAACATTATAACTTGCATTGGTCAATGCTAAACCAATATTGGTCAATATGAAAATCAAGTCTTGCCTGGGCATGGACTTTCTATAACTATATTTGAATTTAATTAATAAGCACATAAAAACTTCAATACTTACAATACATTTAGATTATAACGCCCACTTTACCATAGATATTATTAACTTGTATAGGGAATTTGTTACAATACCATGGCTCATCAATACCACATGCCCAAAAACCATCTCTCATTTCACATTCAAAATATTTTATAAATATTTTATTTGAATTTAATTTTATAACATTTTTTTAAATTAAATCTAAAAGAAAAATATTATAATTAGTTTTGAGATATATCTAAACCATATACCACATTAAAATATATAAGATATAAATAATAGCTATAAATTAAGATCCATTTTACCATACAAATTAAAATAATAATTTTGTAACCATATTTAAATTTCATTAATAAGCACATAAAAACTTAATACTTACAATATAATAAGACTTTTAACAATGTATGTTTAACCCTACTTTACCATGGATATTATTAACTTGCAAATAGGCTTTGTTACCATGGTAACAAAGCCTACTTTACCATGGTATACCTAGAGAAATTTCTTGGAGTCTCTGAGTCTATTCAATACAAACTACACACCTGCATTTGAATAAATAAGCCATAGAATCATTGTATGACATAAATTTGGAAATGGGCTTTGTCTTCGAAGCACACAAGATGGGCTTATTCCGTTACCCAACGTGAAATTTCACGTCTTGTCGTGCCCTTCTCCTATCAATAAGTATCATATGATGGCCCAAGCGTTGTTGATAGAAGGCGTGGGATAGAGTCTCCCCTTCGTCACTTATCATGAAGTTTGTCATCGCACCATGCTCGATTGGCTTAAAGCCTCAGTATGACACTATAACATTGTGGCATGGATATGGGACAACAATATCTTTGTCTCAGGGAATGGAGAAATAGATTTGGCATTTAACGATGAAATCATGATGCGGGCATCAAATCTATTATAACATAAAATATTAGTTTTGCGCGTAGGGTCTGGACTGGTGGGACCCCTTGGCTATGGTCTAGGTGGCAAGTACCACAACAATCGGGTAAGGCTACATGATGCCACATGGATGGTGACATGGGAGATTGCTGATGTGGTGCCTACATGACATGACATGTGGCAGGTGTAGTCGACCTTGTTGGATGACTAAAGGTGTCCTTTTTTGGGTGACACGTGCCATGTGCCACAATTAGAGGATGCCACGTGGCAGGGTGACATCACAGGGACATCGACATGATGTCATCAAGGAGCAAGGGAGATATATGATGTGGATATGTCGATGATGTGGCATGGCATGCGGTGCCACATGGCTCGAATGTGATATGTGGCACTAGCGTGGAGTTGACGTGGCTTGGGACCATGCCATCGTGGACTGCAAACCCCCAAAGATGTTTTTAAGTGTTTATTGTAGCTGGAGCCATAATATACAAAAGTTGTGGAATGAGAAACTTTCCCAGTAATTAACGTGAAAAATTTGCCACCACATTGTAGAGGTTAAAATGGGTATTTCATAAGGATGGCGTGATGACACAATGGAACTGGGTGCATTGACGTGGTGGATCCACATTGGATTATGAGTGGCATGGCATAGCCACGCATGCCACTTAGCAGCACCATGGGGTAGAGCATGTTGATGTTGTAGGATTAAAAGGCCCTAATTTTCAAATGGGCATAACTTTCAATCCAAGAATCAGATTGAGATAAAATTTATATCATCATGAAGCCATTAGCAATCCAAATGTGAAGGTGGTGTTGGATTTAAGTTTTGATGAAGTTGTAAAAAGAGGATTCATGTGACCCCATATTTATAATAGACCTTGGAGATTGGATTAGTTTTAGTGTAACCGCTTTCGCAGTGTGAGGGGTTGGGAGGGCATGTTACAATAACAAGAGGGGATTTCACAAACCTAATTTATATTTTGCTTGACACTGTTGTTTAGAAGAACCAATATGGAAAAATTTCCTATTTTTTAAACTACCAACCTATTTTATTACAATTGACAATATCCGTTTTATTTTAAAAAGAACTTTGGGGAATGTTTGCCTCCCAATATCTTGGTTTTCAAGCAAAGTTCTTGTTCAACTGTGCCAAAGGGTTGGTTTTCATAGTTGAACATTATTTTTATATTTACTTTTATTATTATTATTGTTTCCTTTTTTATTAATATTATTTAAATTTCAAAGAAGAGAGTGAATGAAGGTGAGGTTGCAATAGGTTGGGGTATTCCTTGCCTACTATTTCCATCTTGGGATGTTGCAAGACATGTTGAATGAATTCGTCCTCGTTGATAGGCCATTGGTAAAAATTTAACCTATCCCCATTAACTAAGAAATAAAGTATTTCCCCATCAATATTTTTATTTTTCATAGAGACATTATTGTAGACATCTTCAATTTCATATGGGCCTAACCAGTGTGTAGTGAACTTCCATTTAAAGCTTTTAAATTTGGACTAAAAAAGCAGATCACAATCGCCTAGTTTGAACTACTTTTTTCTACATGAATTTTTCATTCCATCTCCTTTGTTGTTGTACAAGTGTGGTTTATTGAATGGATTCTTGGAACATCTCATCCAACTCATTAAGATGAACTATTCTTTGTTATTATGCATATGAGAGATCCATACCAAACTGAACTACGATCCTGAAGGTTTTTACCTGGAATTCAATCAGAAGAAGAACTTGTTAGCAATACACCAACTCATATGGTGTAAACATGGTTGTATTCCTCCATGCGGTTGTATAGGCCCATAGTGCTCCAGGAACAATATTTTCACAATATTTATGGCGTAGTTACATTGTCTGGTCAAAATTGTTTTAAGGACCTTGTTGGTCAACTCCACTTGCCCAATGGCCTGTGAATGGTATAGAGAATACTTCTACTGCTTGATATGATATTGTTGAGCGATGGATTGTATCAATTTTGATGTGAATCATGTTCCTTAATATGCTACAATTTCTCTTGGCACACCAAAATGGGTAAAAATATCCTCAAATAGAAAATCTAAAATTACTTGCTTAGTGGCATGAAAAGAGCTTTAGCATACACCGATTTTGTTACATAATCAGTACAAAACAAGATATACTTCTTCTTCTTTGATGTTGGAGCAATAGGCCCCATAAAATATATACCACTTTTTAAAGGACTCGTTGAGTACCTGTGGATATAGAGGCATCTCATTAGATTATACGAGGTGTCCCATTTGTAGACAATTATCACATATTTAAACATATATTTTGACATCCCTACAGAGGGTAGGTCAATAATACCCTAAGTGAAGGAATTTGTATGATATCCTTTTGTTAATGAGGTTCCCTCCACATGGTTCATTATGGTAGGATTTTAATATATCAAACATCTTATCCTCTTGTACACACTTTCTAATGATCAAATCAGGTCCCATGCATAAGAGATCTCCCCCAATCTAGGAAAATGATGCATGTAGTTTGAAAATCCTATGTTTCTCCCTAGGTGAAAGATGTTCGGTAATTTTCTTATAGTCAAATAATTAGCCACATATTCAAACCAAGGATAGTTAGTAGACACATTAAACATATATTCATCAAGAAACTCATCTTCTACATGAGCTTATTGTCCTCACTATGAATCCTAGAAGGAAAATCTGCTACCAAATTTTATTTTTCTAGGTCTATCTAGAATAGTAATGTTAAAATCACACAACAACAAAATCCACCTTATTATTCTACCATTAGTTATAGGTTTGTTCAGAAGATATCTTATGACAGAGTGATTAATGTGGATAAAAACCTCATACATAGTGATATAATCCCTGAATTTATTGACTGCATGCAAGACTACTAAAATTCCTTTTTCTTAAATATATAGTTTAATTCAGTGGGTGTTAAGTTCTTGATAATGAGGTAAGTGACACAAGATGACTGATTTTCTGGTTACCCCAAAATTTCTCCAAGGTTTGTATTTGAGGCTTGTGTCAAAATATGGAATGGGAGAGACCAATTTGGTCCCCTTGATATGGGTACCTTGGTAAGTTTTTCTTATAAATTCTTCAAAGCAGTTTGAAAAGGAGAATTTCAAATTAGAAGTTTCTTATATATAAATTGAATTTTTCAAATTTACATACCATTTTATAAAGGGTGTAGAAATTCATCCCTTGTTGATTCTTAAAATTCAAACTTTCTCCAAGTATTAGTTGTAATTCTCCTTTGCCAAATAAAATATTAGCTTACCAATTGACCACACTACCTACTACCAAATGGTAATTTTTCTTCCCTAAAAGCTCCGAGTTACACCAAGTTGTATGAACATAGTATAACACTAGCAATTTATATTATGTGACTCCTCTGAGGCATATGAGGTCCCCACCTTTGATGTACACCATGAATCTGGAGATAGTTTCAACACCAAATTACCAAGAAAAAATTGAGCATTATGACAAATAAGTAACAAATATGCAAGCTATCAAGCCCAAATATATTTTCTTATATAGTCTTGGAAGTTCACACCTTTCGTTGATCTCATGCAAAACACTTGGTATTTTGATCACTAATTTCATATTATTCACTCTAACATGTCACTCCATGCACACACGATTCTTTTATTCAATATGCAAATAGAGATTATCGAGAAATATTTTAAGCATGAAAATTTATCTAAAAGTTTAGAAACCTTGGCGAATCTTACTAGTCCTTAATTTGCAAACTATAAAAGGTTTGGTAATATTTGTGTAAAAGTATTGAAATTTCTGATGATTTTAAAGAGTATTTATAAAATTTTGGCGATTTTTAAGTTAAAAATATTTTATAGTATAAAATTTGGGTGAATCATTTTTAGGGAAAATCAAAATTAGCGAATATTTTTTTGGAAAAAAACATTGAAAATAAGCCCACCTACGAATATTAGCCCCTAAAAATTTCCATATAGATTATTCATCACATCCAAACCTCTTCTCTTGATTTTACTCTTAAATATTCCCTAAATTCCCTTTCTTCCCCAATAAGTGAGTACACATGAAATATTTTTCCTATTTAATTATAATATTTTTCAATTTAAATCACAATTTTCTATATGCAACTTTGTTTACAATTATAAAATCAAGTATATTTCCATTTTTTGCAAAAAGTGCACGACTATATGCACAACCAAATGGCTCATGCAATTCATTTAATTTTCCATGTTAAAATAAAATGTGCATGTCAAAGAATATTTTTCTCCCAAAGTATTCATATATATAAGTACACATAAATCAATATCAAATGAGCCATGTCTCTACATACTCTTTAATCGAGTTGTCTTTAGTGAGACTTTTTGGAAGCTTTTCTGGTGGGTTTTTCCAATCTAATTTCTCTAAACTCTGGCAGGAATTTATTGAAATCACAAGCTTGATGGGAAATCCCTACACAATCAAAGTGCCCTAGGGGTTTTTCAGGGTGCTGAATGCATATATACAGTCAAATAACCAATTTAAATACCATAAATCAATATTTCACCTCAATTTTTTCCACCGGATTTCGACACCAAAAAGTCGCACTAAAGACAACTCCGTCTTTAATTACTACCTACTAGAATATACCAAGGGGTCATATTCACACATATTATTGAAGTATCATTTTTCATGGTGGGGGGAAATATCACGATTGAGATGTACATAATGGAAAAATGAAAAGAGATACATTAACAAACCAACCAACAAAACAATTAATTAATAAATGCAACAATATCCTAGAAGGTTATGCCCTAAAGGGAGGAGCACCCTACATTGTCCCAGTTCATTGGGCTTTACTTGGGAATTAATCTAGGCAAAGACATCCACATTCCATATTAGTTCCTCCTAGTAAATCAAAAGCATCACTACTTTCCTCCAATCACTAAAACACGACAATATGGTGAAAACTGGTCCTATAAAGGATAGATGGCCATATAGAGAGTATAACTACACAGAGAGATGTAGCATGCTAGAGCTACCATCAATGTAGAGCATCAAGGAATATTTGGGTAGGACCTAGTAGGTTATCCAAGTGCAACAAATAAGGATCAAAGAGATGTCAAAGTGAATTTGTGTATGCGATATGATATTTGAGTAGGGAAGCATTATAAAATTCTTACTATGCCTGTATAAGTAAAAGTGTATGATGGATATCTAACATCATAGAATAAGTGTTATAAGGTCATGTGGTGAGGTCTATAATCATTGATAGAAAAAATTGAGGAGTTAATATAATGAACATGATGATGTAAAGCTCAGGTCTCTAGGTTTATGAAAGCGACCAAGGGGAGGAAAGAAACCAAGAGAAGTGTGTTATTGTGATGATATTGTGTATGCACACTAGTTAATTATTGGATATCTCAATGTTATAGAAATGTGAAATCCTACAACGATGGAGGTGCTTGATTAGAAGTGTTGTTGCAATGAAGAATGTGGTGACTCCAAGTGAACATGCTCAACTCAACACTTGAGTGAGAATATAATGTTTGCCTCGTTAGTAATAATTAATCCCAAAGGTGTAAGTATGATGTGCACATTGTATGATAATTATTGTCACTAAATTGTAGCTATGTGGTATGTATATTGAAAGTGCTCATGATCCATACACGTGTGAGAATCATGTTTGTGTTGTAGCTTGAAAATGTTGCTTTGATACTTTGAAGCCTTCCATCCATATATATATGAAACTATCTAACATATGTAGGTGGAGAAAATATGTCAAAGGAAAAAGAGAGTGAGGGCTCAGAAAGAAAATTGTAGAGAATATGCTAAGGAATGGTAGTGCCCCATGGATAGATATGTCCATTAGAGGGGAAACACTATATGTTGGAATGACACTATGGATGTAAGAGGATGACTTGTGCTATGCTCCATGGAAACTTACGGCATAAGGGATGATAAACATGTTTGAGGTAGGCATATCATAATGTGAACATGAGGAATCTCTATGAAATGGATGAATGAGTAATGCACATGTTCCATGATAGAGAGACAAAAATACATAGTTGGTTTACACACTAAATGTTGCAATGCTTAAAAGGACTAAAAAACTAAAAGAGCACATTTGTGATATGATTCATCTTGCGACTAAAGAAAAAAGTACACTCCATTTATACTCCATTTTTCTTAAAACCAAACTACAATAATTTATACTCCCTTTGGGATTTTTTAATATTATTTCTTGACTTTGAATTTAGTTTTCAAGTGCTACATGCGGTTCAAAGCCAAAGTTATGAAAACACACAATGTATCATATCCTCCTTATTGCATCATGCCAATTTCTTATCATTTTGATTTACTTATTGTACGCATTTCATAATATAACAATATCTTGACCTAAACATTTTTAGTAATATAGTGCATTATCTACATGCATTGCAACTCTTTAAAAATATTATAATTGAGCCAAAAATGTCTATGATATCAATAAAGAAAGTGGTCCATGTAAATTGCAATGTCTGAATCAAACGTTGTTTATGATTGATGTGATATGCATAAATTGCTAAGCTTTTGCATGTTTTGGATATCATAATTATTCTTGATAAACATAATGAATTTGAAATGATGATATTAATAGAGGTCATGTTTATTTCGATTATAAATTTCAATAATATTCAGAAATCTAATGGATGAGAGTGAGATCAAGCAATTCCCTTTACTCCTCTCTACCAAGTTCTAGAATATTTCCAAAATTTGCAATATAGTTAAGTTCAACTATTCAAAAATAATGATATGACCAAAAAATACAAATCATTATCAAAATTAGGAGATAAGTTGTCTTTATCATTCGAATACATTTTTATAATCATGTATGTATATATGTGAAAGTGGTAAAACCTATCATGACTTGGTTGTGAATTCACAATGAATATATCAATCATTGAATACTATTTGCAAACTAGCCCATTATGGTTATTCAAACAAAACCACACAACTTAAAATACTTTATGGTTGTGACTATGTAGACTTTTCTCTTATCCAATATCTCTAGATATTGAACCATTAACTTATTTTATACCTACCTACGACATAGCATATTGTAATTACTTTGTTAAAATAATGTTTGATTTTTAATTAGTTTGCAATTTTTTGAAAAGAAATTATAAAATTCACTAAAGTTTTCATAAAAATTGAATATTCGAAAAATCATAATTTATTTTTTAAAATTTTAAAATCTAAATTCCTATTTTTTAATCGGTTGATGTATAATATGTGACCACTTTTAACCATAATTGTCAGAAATGAAAATTATTTAACAAGATTAAAAAAAAGTATACTACCACCAAGTGTCCCAACAATTAATTACCTAATTAATTAGCAATGATAATTCTATGTATATAAATAATATATATATATATATTATATATATTCTGTTGTAAGGAAAAACCATCTATATAGTTCTTATGAACTGAAGGCCTTATAAACTACCCATTCTCCTTTCATAACTTTTCACATAATCATTCCACTCCACAATCATCATTAATAAAATAGTTTTTGATCCTCCACTCTCAAATATTTATGCTGTCAATGTGCCGTGTTATCGCCAACTGGCGGGGACCTAAAGGGGCTCTAAAGGACAACTGGTAGGTCAAGGACATGATGGAGACTAGCCCACTTCACTCAGCTAGACTCCCCACTCTTAACGGACTTTCACCGATGGAAGTCAACTCATCATTTTGCACTCATGGACTTCATCAGACCCTTAGAGAGCCCCGATGCATGCATATTGATTATTCGACCCCTTGGGCATGTATTTTACTTATGAGCTAGTTTGGTGCTTGTCACCAATAGATAGTAAATGCAATTAAATGGGATGTACTTACATGTAAGAGAACATATCCAATCATCGACATATTTGCCAATAAAGAAGCTCCAAGATAAGAAAGTCCAATCCAAACATCAAAATTCATCCATGCTCCAATTCATCCTCCAAGAAAGAAATGCAAAATTATCAAGAGAGAGAAATGATCCAATCCAAAGTGATGATACAAAATCATTTCATGTCTCTCCTATTTATAAACTTATTAGGAGTTCAAATTACATAATTTGAGCCTACATTACCCCATCAACTAAAAATAATGTGCAATTAACTATCTATTGGTGACAAGCCCACCAAACTAGCTCATAAATAAAATAACACGCCTCAAGGGGTTGAATAATCAATAATGCATGCCATCGGGCTCTCTAAGAGGTCCGATGAAGTCCATAAGTGCCAAAATGATGAGTTGGACTTCCAAAAGTAATGGATAAGGGGTTGACCCAGTGTTCGTCACATAATAAACCTGTGGTACTCCCCATGGCTGTGAGGGCACACAAGTGACCTCATGGGTCTCCAAGTAAGTCGAAGATGCCTGTAGACCTTTGTAAGGGCTCAAATGATGGTGTAAGTGGTGCCACATCAACATACAAGTCTCGGGTCATTTTCCAAGTGCATGGTACAACTGTGGGGTTGATTGGGCAAAGATGAACCAGGTGCATCTTCATCGTCCAATAGGCGAATCTTGAGCAATCTATGAACATCTATGGGGATCCAGGGAGTGTTGTGTACTGCTGTGGAGGCCCATGGATCTCAACACATGCCCTACATGTGACAATGTAGCCCTCTGGAGGGTTAGGACCCTGTAGAGGGAGACCAAACCCAAGATGAAGACCATATGCAATCCTGCAAAAGATCCAATGCATTCCCTAGCCTTCCAGTACAACAAGTCATCAAGGGAAATCGAGTAAACAAGCTTACAAATCATGAAAAATAGTTGGGGACTTCATAATGGCATGTCACTCCATAATGGGCTTTGGCATGTGCTAAAGTCTCCAAGCTCCAAATGGGCTTAACCAAGTATCCATTAAGCGAATTCTACTTCTAAAGGGGATAATATGTCCAAGGTACATCCTTTAAAAGGTGGTGGCATGAGGTAAAGAGATTAATGGAGTACAAAATGAAAAGGGGCAATCTTAGGCCACATGATGGGGTACAAGGGTAGCTAGAAAAAGAGAAGACCACACTTGGGTATATAATGTATTGGAGGGAGAAATCGTGGTACATGAGATGCCCCGACCTTCAATTTTCCACCCTTCTTTATACGCTTTTTTCCTTTTATGTTTTTTCTTTAATTAACTGCTCGGGGCTCAAGGGGTGAGAGCATGATGTGTGAGATATAGCAGTGGATACCCCTCTTAAGGTAGGGTAGGTTCATTTGCCACGAGGGGTTGGGACAATCATGGGTTCCTAAATGATAAAGGAGGCTCATCTAGGGCATGCAAGAACCAGGGTGATGGCCATGATGATGGGGTAGAGCTCACGTATTGGATTTTTACCACATGCTAAATGTGTTTTTCTTGACCATCTTTTGCATTTTGTGATACATTTTCTTGTTGAATGTGACCAATTATGCTTTTTCTTTTCTTTTCAGCTACATAAAACTCTAGGGCATCATTCCAGGCTTGACCGAAGGTATGGACAAGGGGAAGGGGAAAACCAACCATATGTGGAACCAACGGAGGAATGTGGACCCAGGTGGGAGAAATGATGAATTGGGTTATAATAAGTGGAAAGGGGGCAAATTATGTGGATGAGGGAGCGGGAACATGCAACCAAAATCAAGGTTTCCCATGAAATACCATCCCTAAAGCCAAAGGGTCAGTAAAAGAGATCCCACGTGACTAAAATCCAAGGTTAACATTCAAAAAGGGGTCTAGGGGACAAGAGCACAAACCTAGCCCATTCTTTCCACCAATTCTCCCCATTAATCCATGCCCATAAGTGTACTTGGCAAGCAAACTACAATACTCAATTACCAAATGACAAGACATAGCTTTAGGTTTGAGGGGCCCTCCTTCAAACGTATGATCATGGAAAATGGGTGAGGGACCACATGGATCACTCAGGTGGTGGATAAATGGCACAACAAGCTAGTTGGTGGCCACAAGGGGCTGTTAGCTACCGACTGAGGACCATCTTGGAGAATATTTTTTCCTCCTAGGAATATCACCCAAAATGGTGGGTAACATTTGGCTCCAACTAGGACATGATCTCTCGAAGAAGTGGAGGACTATACTCGAATGGGAGGTCACGAGAACTCCAACAATCTCTTGGTTAACATAGACATGTTACCTGCACATATCAATGATTTAACCCAAAGGAAAAATGTTTTTCACGATGTCTTATGATCACCCATGCTTACTGTAAGGCCATAAAATCAATAGAAAAATAAAATATGCAAGATTTAATCTAAATGCAGCTAATCTATTATGAGAAATATCAAATGATGCTACTTTTAATGCAAAAATCAGCATGTAATGCATCCTAATCTACATGCATATAGTAAGAGAAATACTAAGTGTAATCATAAAGCCAGTGCAACCAACATATGATCATGTCACTATACATATTCCTGCTAATATGATTACTCATGAGACAAAACCCAAAGCAAGTGTGGACATAATCACAATGAGGGTGAAGTGGGAAAACATGATCTCCATTTGATGTAAAAGGAAGCCCTAAGAGAAGGAGAATAGGTCGATCTATAAGTGCGAGGCTTTCCCTCTAAGTACGCAATGATGGAATGAAATATCACCCTCCAGAACTACCTATCACAATCATTGCTTATAATATTATGCTTTGTAGATGTCACAAGGTCATGATGAGAGGGGAACAAAGGGCGAGGGATAGGAGGAGTGCAAGAAATAGGTTTCCCATGGTGATGGTGACATTGGGGAGGGATGGTCGCGGAGTGATCATAATCCTGAGGATGAGTCAAAGGGGATAAATTATATTCAATGGAGGGTTCTTCCTTGGCAACATATTCAGAAGGGGGAAAAGGGTCATGGTCACTTGAGGTCATATCAAAAGGGACGAGGGACTCACTTGAGAAAGACTCAAGATGATGAACAAGAGGGAAAGGCAAAGGGAAGGGTGAAGTGTCATATTCAATGGGGTTTCCTTCCCTAAAATCACAATCTAAAGGCTCAAGTGATTTAAGTATATAATCATAAGGTGGGTAGGTAGGAGCCTCATTGCTTTCCTCATTATAAGCACCAAAGATTGGTCTTTCATTAAATGGAGAATCAATTACTTCCAACTGTCACTCTTCATGTAAGGGAAAATAATAATTCTCCTTCCCAAGGGTATCAATGGATATGTCATCGCAAGTAATTCCCAGGACAAAGGGAAAACCAATCTCAGCCTCATCTTCTTTGTTGGTATCATAAATGGGAGCATAATTAAATTGGGGCCCAACAACTTCCCATTTCTCCTTTTAAATGCGAAAATAATCTTCAATTACATCTTCCAAGGGGCTAATGGGATCAAATTCCTCAAGGTTCTCAAAATAGGAGTGATCAACAGTAATATCCTTGAGAAAGGTAAGGTTGGTCTCAATTTCATTTTCCATAAACTCATCCTTCCCAACAACTGTGCTTTCTTGTTCATTATGTGGACCTAATGAGGAATCATCTTCCTGCTCATCACTAAGGACCTGAAGGTTATCTCCAACTTCTTCATCTTGACTAATGAGACCTTCCCTTCGGAGGGCTTTCACAAGCAACTTTATTAGATTAGAATACTCTATGAATTTTTTGAGCAACTTGATAAATGATGAAATTCTTTCAGGCTGACATGAGTCGAGCCAACCTCGGTGCTTGTATTCAATAGAAGAAATAAATAACTCCATGAGGCTATATAGATGGACCACATTAACTTCGGAAGCATGCTTCATAAGTTTTTCTATGTGGTCCATTGTTGTGGATGGATTAGCCTTGAATTGATCCATTGATCTCTATATATTGGTATCATGGGAGTCGCTAGGGTGAACTAAAATTGCCTTAACAAATGTTTGCTTCACCCTCCAAGCATTGACTTTGAAGTTCAATGAAGAACTAGGGCTTCGTTCTTCCAATGGAGTCACCAATAATGATATGTCAATATGTCATATGGGGAACAAAACACACGTCTTGTGTCCCCGACAATGACGCCAAAGTGTTACCGCTCAAACTGGCAGGGGAACTAAAATGGGCTCCTAAAGGGACAACCGCTAAGTCAAGGGAAACGACGGAGACTTAGCCCACTGTCACCTTAGCTAAGACTCCTTACTCTTTACAAACTTTCACTGATGGGAGGAGACCCGATATATAGAAAGTCACTTGTGAAGGATTAATAAAAAAATGGATGTGAAGTGACCTTAATGACCCTTTTCCTAGAAGGAGGTTAAGAATGGAGTTTGCTTTCTCTTCAAGAAAGGTACGAAGCTTTCTAGGAGGAGGAGGCGAATATTTAAGGGCTAGGTTTAAGGAACATGCCTTTTAAAGGAGTTTCCCAATCCGTAAAATCCTATTGACCAAGTGGACCTAGAATAGGTTAAGGGGAGGGAGTTTAGCAACCAATGATGATCTTAACCTAGAAAAGGAAGGGAAAGGATAAAAACAAGAGTTTTCACTTAGAGGTGTCAAATTGATCCTATGAGGTACTAGCCTAGGGAACACCAGGGCAAAGTTTGATATCAGAGCTAGGCCTTTCATCTCACGTTCCCACTGTCATAATTTCTTCAAATTTGGAGGAGATCTTGAGGACACACCAGTGCAGTAGAGGTTAGGATATTGAACTTTTTCTATGGCTTATTTATCGGTAAAGTGATGCCCTAGGTGGCCCATCATGGCTAGATCTAGAATGGAGAGGGAAAGGTGAAGAAAAATGGTTCTTTGAGAGACCACCTATTGGTAGACCAATGCCTAATTCCTTGGGGAGAATGGAGTCTAGCATAATGTTGAGAAAGGACTTCATTTCTTGGTCAAGGAGGCCTCAAGGAATACTTCACTTGGCCTTTAGGGCAAGAAGAAGTGACCTTAAAGCTTTATACTTCGCTTTGCAAAAAGAGATGGATTATCAAGATAAATTCAATGGTAGAATTATCCCTAGGAGATTCCATTCAACATACATGGGCCATACATTGAGAGATGCTATATAGAAACAATAATTTCACAATTTCGCAATTATGCAATGCAAAAATTATCCCTAGTATAGTGAAAATCCCGTTCTTGTGCATATGACAAAGTAAAACAAGAATAGCATTAAATGTGTGTACTTACATGTAAGAGAACATATTCAACCATCAACATATTTGCCAATAAAGAAGCTCCAATATAAGAAAGTCTAATCCAAACATCAAAATTCATCCACGCTCCAATTCATCCTCCAAGAAAGAAATGTGAAATTCTCAAGAGAGAGAAATGATCCAATCCAAAGTGATGATAAAAAGTGAATTAATGTCTCTCCTATTTATACACTTATTAGGAGTTCGAATTACCTAATTTGGGCCTATATTAGCCCATCAACTAAAAATAATGTGCAAATAACTATTTATTGGTGACAAGGCCACTAAGCTTGCTCATAAACAAAATAACAAGCCTCCCAAGAGGTTGAATAATCAATAATGCATGTGGTTGGGCTCTCTAAGAGGCTTGATGAAGTCCATAAGTTCCAAAATGATGAGTTGGACTTCCAAAAGTAATGGACAAGGGGTTGACCCCTTGTTCTCCACATAATGAACATGTGGTTCTCCTCATGGCTGTGAGGGCACACAACTGACCTCATGGGTGTCCAAGTAAGTCAAAGATGCTTGTAGGCCATCTGTAAGGGCTCAAATCATGGTGTAAGTGATTCCACATATGCATACAAGTCCTAGGTCATCTGCCAAGTGCATGGTACAACTGTAGGGTTGGATGTGAAAAGGTGAACTAGGTGCATCTTCCTCGTCAAATAGGTGATTCTCGAGCAATCTCTGAACATCTCTGGGGATCGATGCAGTGTTATCTACTACTGTGGAGGCCCATGGTTCTCAACACACACCCTACATGTGCCAATATATCCCTTTGGAGGGTTAAAACTCCGCATAGGGAGACCAAACCCAAGATGGAGACCATCTGTAATCCTGCATAAGATCCAGTGCATCCCCTAGCCTTCCAGTACAACAAGTCATCAAGGGAAATCAAGAAAAAGAGCTTACAAATCATGGAAAATAGGTGGGGAATTCATAATGGCATGCCCTTCCATAATGGGATTTGGCATGTGCTAATGTCTCCAAATTCCAAATGAGGTTAACCAAGTATCCCATTAAATGGTTCTACTACTAAAGGGGATACTATGTCCAAGTTACATCCCTTAAAAGGTAGTGGTATGTGGTAAAGAGATGAATGGATTAAGGAGTGAAAAGGCGCAGCCCTTGGCCACATGTTGGGGTACAAGGGTAGCTAGAAAAATGGAAGCCCACACTTGGGTATATAATGTATATGAGGGAGCAATCGTGGTACATGAGGTGCCTCGACTTTAACTTTTCCACCCTTATTTATATGCCTTTTTCCTTTTATGATTTTTCTTTAATTAACTACTTGGGGCTCAAGAGGCGACAGCACGATGTGTGAGATATAGTAGTGGATACCCCTTTTAAGGTAGGGTGGTTCATTGCCCACTAGGGGTTGGGACAATCATGGGTTCCTAAATGATAAAGGAGGCTCATCTAGGGCATGCAGGAACAAGGGTGATCACCATGATGATGGGGTAGAGCTCATCATATATTGGCTTTTGCCCATGTGCTAATTGTGTTTGTCTCGACCATCTTTTGCATTTTGTGGTGCATTTTCTTGTTGAATGTGGCCAATTATGATTTTTCTTTTCTTTTCAACTGCATCAACCTCCAGATCATCGTTCCAGGCCTGACCCAAGGTGTGGGCAAGGGGAAGGGGAAAGCCAATGCTATGTGGACCCAGTGGAGGAATGTGGAACTAGGTGGGAGAAATGATGAATGGGGTTATAATGAGGGGAAAGGGGGCATAATATGTGGATGAGGGAGTGGGACCACAAAACCAAAATTAGGGTTTCCCATGAAGTACCATCCCCAAAGCCAAAGTGTAAGTAAAAGAGATCCCACGGGACTAGAATCCAAGATTAACATCCAAAAAGGGGTTTAGGGGAGAAGAGAACAAACCTAACCCATTCTTTTTGCTGATTCCCCCCATTAATCCATGCCCAGAAGTGTCCATGATAAGAAAACTACAATACTCAATTACTAAATGACAAGTCATACCTTTAAGTTTGGGGGGCCCACCTTCAAACATACGATCATGGAATATGGGTGAGGGACCACATGGCTGGCTTAGGTGGCTGCAAGGGGCTTCTGGCTACCGACTGAGGACCATCTTGGAGCTTTTTTTTTTTCTCCTAGGTATATCACCCACAAAATGGTGGGTAACATGCCCAATGTGGTTGTCCTCCACATATGACCATTCTCGGCACGTAAGTTCAATATATGTCCATTAAATGCCTATGTGGCATATCTCTTAGCTAACTTGGTTTCTAGTTTTTTCTTTGAACCATTTTTTGAACCATAAGGCTCTTTTTTATTTCCCCTAGGTTTTAGAATCGACCCCTTATTATAAATGCCTATGACAAAGTATATTGTAATGACTCCCTAGCCAAATTGTTTTGACTCTTAATTATTTGTTTTAAACAAATCATTTTTAGTTTTGAAATATATGAATATTAAATTGAATATTTGATCATTTCAAAAATACTTTTCAAATTTCCACTGTAGAAATTCATATTATTGATCTTTATTTTGTATTGTGTTTTGTAGAATATACAAAATTTCCTATAAAATATTCTTAAATTTTTTTAAATTTTATGTTCCAATTTTCTTATTAGAGAAAGACATTGATCTAACTAATTCTACCTAATTTAAAAGACATTTATCATATAAATAAAATCAATTTAAAAATATGAAATTTCAAGCATATTTTATAACTCCAAATATAATTGACAAGTAAATATACTTTATACTTATTATTTAAAAGTAAAAACTACCAATGCACCTGTCACTATGATTCTTTCTAAGTCGATCATTTTAAGTGTATAGACATGTGGGGTCATAATAATTGAACATAAAGCAATGAATTGGGTTACCCCTTATGCTAGCCACTAACAAAGATCACCATGTTAATAATTTAAACTCAAAGATGACTGGAGATCAACTAATTGTTGTAGGTGTAAATGAAATGAAATGGTTTTTAATGACACCCACAAGAGCTCATAGTCTAAGGGACCACCCATTATCACTTAATCCATATTCATATTTTTTTCTAGGATGATTATGATGTTATGGATCTTGAGTAAGAAATTCACTATTTTGTGAAGCCTTGTCTCCTCAAAAATCTCATTAAGGCTATTCACCTTTAGGATGCTATGAAACTGACGACGGATAACTTCATACGTTGTACACTCTTTGATAAAATGCCATTCTATTTCTACCACCCCTTTGTTGCAAAAATGCAAGTTTTTTCTTCCCACTCTTCTTTAGGGACCACCCATCTACCAATTTCACATCTTAGATGATGGGAGTTAGTCCTTAGTCGAGCAATTAAAATTTTAGTTGTTCCTTTGATTGAGGAGCTCAAATACTCTTTATCATCATGTTTCCACGTTGGATTAAATTCTTTGACATAATATGCTTTCTTTTTTCCTACCTCCTTTGACCACATGGTAGTCCCAAATTTTTCTAACACCCACCTTTTTATCTTCTCCTTAGCGTGAGGGAAATCATGCAGATTTATGTCCCATTTTCCGATGATTGTGTTGGGGGCCTGTTGCGCAGCGGATCCCCCCATAGTATGTTTTTGGGGCTTGAAGCCCGAATTTTGGTCAAGTGCAATGTAAAGATCCCGTGAAATGTGGGCGCGGAGCGCAGGAGTCTAGGGTTGTCAGCCCTAAAATAATGTAATTTAATGTATGGTATGTCGGTCTACCCATGGTCCATGGACCATGGGATTGTATAAATAGAGTGAAGCTCTAAGTGTAAAGGCAATCTTAGTTTTTCAGAAGTAACAGATAGATTTGAAGGCATGGTTAGAAGATAGGAGTAAATCTGAAGTGTATTGGGTCGGGGTGGTAGGTAGAGGTTTTGAAGGAAAAATACACTTCAGAGGAGTAAATATAAAGTGTATTTTTCTGCCGGTTTAGCTCTTCTTCAACAACCAATTTGGGCCACCGATGCTTATCCATATTTTCAACCTTCTTTAGGTAACTCAACAGATGAATGATCGCTCATGCCTCAGTTGGAAGCATACCAACCTCAACTAAAAGGATATCATATGGAACTATTAATTTAACTTTGAGACTACTTGTGATCAGGTGCTTTTGAATTCTTTCTATTTGTTGCCATTTGTGGCTTGACATGTTTCTCCCCCATATTTTGCAACCATAGAGGATAACTGGCACCACTAATATAGCAAAGAGGGTTTTCTTAGTCTTCCAATCCCATAGTTTTGCTTGTCTACACCTGTTCAGAAGGAGGTAAGAAGTTTTCCACCCTCCTTGGATTATCTTTGATCGACATGATCCAGGTTATCTTTTGTTTATAGATGCACTAAAAGAATTACATATACAATTTGTAGCTTAACCCAAGAGAAACTTTAAATGTGCACATGTGAGAGAAAGAAGAAGAAGAGCATAAGAAGACAAGAAGACAAGAACTTGATAACGGAGTTCGTCCCTCCTAGACTACATCTTCGGGCCCTGCTCGATCAATGGGGAGGCCTTCATTCTTTAAAAATGGCATCAAAAGAAGTTACATTCATTAGTTACAAAAATGGAGCATTATACCTCCATGCTGGAAAACGTCCAAAAATTGGAGAGCTCTGTTGCAGAAACTGACACCACCATCGAATTCCCGGCACCGAGAGGTGCAAAATCGATATAAAACTTGTCTAATTTTGAGACTAGACCAAAATCACACTCCTGCAAAAATTCAACGAAGCATGGTTCCACTAGTGTTTTCTGAATGCTCAGGGTTCCATTGCCTCTGTCTCAGTTTTCGTGCTTGGGCTACTGTACCTTTGCTCTCCCCCCTTACGCTAACAAAAATCTTAGGTTTAAATGTACAGTGATGTGTGGTTTGACGGTAAGTCACATGGGTGAAGCTCGGGCAGACCGAAGTTCAAATCTCATTGAGTACAATGACCTACTATGGTGGAAGCTAAAGGGGCGAATTCCCCAACCCTGGGCTGAGGCGGCATGCTGAGTCTGTTCTTACTGAAATCATAGGAACTTAGTATATCCGACTTGCAGGTGTTTGGCTATGCTCTTGGTGTTATAGTGGCAGCTATGAGGTTTGATCCTAGGTCTCCCATAGATTAGGCCTGGCAGTTACCGATTCACCATGTGGTTTAAAAAAAAATTAAAAAAATAAAAAATCTGAAGTTTAAATAATAATATGGCAGGCTTTACCATAAAATTTGTTATGATTATTGTTATGTTGAGATTTTTCTGTTAATTAAATTTGGAAAAAATCTCATGAATGTGACAACAATAGGATTTGTTGCTAAATTAGCTCCATTTATTCCTGATGAGAAGTTATTGCACCCTATATTTCATAGACTGGTGATCGGTTTTTTAAATGAAACTAGTGGTCGTGGACTGTCAGACTGTGGACCGTTTTTTTGTGTTTAAGCCGGTTAAGACTGCGAGCCAAGCAGTGTTGAACAGTGCGGTGGACTGTGAGCCAGGCAGCGTTGAACAGCACGGTGGACTGCGAGCCAAGTAGCGTTGAACTGTTGAAAAAAATCGATTATTAAAATGCCGTTGAACTGTTGACATCGATTATTAAACTGCTGATGTTGAAATGTTTTGGAACGTTTTATGAAATTGATCTTTTAAAAAAACAAAAACGATTTCAAATGGGTCGCCTTTGTACATTAAATCAAAAGGTCGATTTGAAGTTTTTATAAAGTTATTATGAAATGCCTTTTTTACAAAACAAAAGAAACAATTTGTATGATTTGTATTATATATGATATTATATTTATATCATATTTCGTTTTTTTTTTAAATGGTAATATGCCATGATATTATAAGGCAAAGGCATTTTATTGATGAAGGGCAATTTTTTAAATAAAAACTTCATTTATTAAAAGTTGCAACTGGAGATTTTGTGTGACACAATATGGCAAAAACTCAAAGTGCTCGATTTGAGATTGAGAAGTTCAATGGAAAAAGCAACTTCGAGATCTGGAAAGTGAAGATGTATGATCTACTCGTGCAACAAGGTGTGGCGAAGGCTCTGTTGGGAAAAGCTAAACAACCTTACACCATGACAAATGATGAATGGAGTGACTTGGATGAAAGAGCACTAAGCGGCATTCGACTGTGTTTGGCGGATGATGTTTTGTTTACCATCGTGTCAGAAAAAACTGCTGCTGGTTTGTGGACAAAGCTTGAAAAGATGTACATGACAAAATCCTTAACCAATAGGATTCTTCTGAAGTGACAGTTATACAACGTGTGCATGAAGGAAGGTACGGCGATAACTGATCATCTAAATACCTTTAATACTCTCCTGGTGCAGTTAGAAAGTATAGAAGTAAAATTTGAATCAGAAGATAAAGATGTAACTTTATTATGCTAGTTGACCGAGTCATGGGATCATTTTGTTACTTCTATAAGTCTTAGTTCATCAGAAACCCTTGAATTTGATGATGTTGTTGGAGCTCTGTTATCCGAAGAAACAAGGAAGAGGTCAAATTCAGAAACCTCTACATCAGAAGCAATGATGGTCAGAGGTCGTTCTAAAGAAAGATGCTTCAGTAAGCACAACAACTCGTGTTCAAAATCGAAAGGGAAGAAGAGTAAGGTAAAGTGCTGGTTTTGTGGCAAATCAGGACATTTGAAGAAGGACTGTTGGAAGAGACAACAAACATCCAAAGAAGACTCTTCGATAGAGAAGAAAGAAGCAAACATGATAGATATAGGTTCGGCATCCATTTCAGGTATGAGTGATGAAGTGTTATCAGTTAGTTTGTCTAATCATGATCAACATTGGCTGTTAGATTCTGGTGCGTCAAATCACATGTGCATTCATAGAGAATGGTTTAAAACCTATAAATCAATCAATGATGGAGTAGTTTACATGGGAAATGATGTCACATGTAACATTGTGGGAATTGGTAATATCCAGATTAAAATGTTTGATGGGACAAATAAAATTCTAACTGATGTAAGACATGTACCTGAACTAAGAAAAAACCTCATTTCACTAGGAGTACTAGACACTAATGGATATAAAACCTTTATTCAAGGTGGAGTAATGAAAGTTTACAAAGGAATTTTACTAGTAATGAAAGCAAAGAAGGTTGGAAATCTTTTTCAGTTAGAAGGAAGAACAAAATCAGATCATGCTTCTACAATATCTGAAAACGACAGTAATTCTATTCATTTATGGCATCAAAGGTTGGGCCATATGAGCGAAAGAGGTTTAAAGATTTTATCTGATCGTAAGTTACTTCCTAGTTTAAAGTTTGTTAAGTTAGATTTCTGCAAACATTGTATATATGGGAAACAAAGCAAGCAGAAATTTAAAACTGGAAAACATACTAGTAAGGGAATCCTTGATTATATCCATTCTGATGTTTGGGGTCCATCTCCTACAACCTCATATGGAGGATCGTCATATTTTGTGTCTTTTATTGATGATTTCTCTAGAAAAGTGTGGGTCTACATGTTAAAGAAGAAGTCTGACGTATTCACAGTTTTCAAACAGTTTAGAGCGTTAGTTGAAAACATCACTGGAAGAACCATTAAATGTTTAAGAACTGACAATGGTGGTGAGTTTACTTCAATGGAATTTGATAATTATTGCAAGGATGTTGGGATCAAAAGACATAAAACCACTGTATATACTCCTCAGAAAAATGGAGTTGCTGAACACATGAACAGGACTCTTTTAGAGAGAATAAGAAGTATGCTTAGTAACGCCAATTTGTAGAAGGAATTGTGGACAAAAGCGGTTTCTACAGCTTGTTATTTGATAAATCGATCACCATCAACTGCAATAGGATGCAAAATTCCTCAAGAGGTATGGAAAGGTCATCCTTGTGATTAGTCTAAACTGAAAGTTTTTGGTTGTGATGCATATGCTCTAGTTCCGAAACATCAGCGTTCTAAATTAGATCCTAAATAAAAAAGATATATCTTTGTTGGATATGGTGATGGGACTAAGGGATACAGATTGTGGGATCCTACTACTCACAAGATCATCATTAACACAGATGTTAAATTTAATGAATCTTCACTTGAAAATCTAGATGTAGATGATAAATTGAAACAAAATAATGTATCTAAGCTTCAACACATTTAGTTTGAAACCAGTTCAAATACTGATGATAGTCAAGATAAACAAGTTATAGATGCAGATCATGAACAAGTTTCAGATACAGATCATGAACATGTTTCAGATGCAGATCATGAAGAAGTTCCTACAGATAATAATCAGCAAATTGTGGAAGTACCAGAAACATATTTAAGGAGGTCCACAAGAATCAAACGTCCTCCTAAAAGGTATGATGATTATGTTACTTCAATTGCTTTAACTTCTAATGATGATGAACCTTTGTGCTATCACAAAGCTGTAGAAGGTTCTAAAAGTGAAAAGTGGAAAGAAGCTATGAAGGACGAGATGATGGCATTAGTCAAGAATGCCACATGGGATCTGGTAGAACTTCCTAAAGACAGAAAAACTGTGGGATGTAAATGGGTTTACAAATTGAAAAAGGGTGTTGATGATACAGAGGACAGGTACAAAGCAAGGCTGGTAACAATTTTTTTTTCTCAGAAAGCAGGCATTGATTTTCATGAGATATTTTCACCAGTTGTAAAAATTGTTTCAATTCGAATTGTATTAGCATTAGTCGCTTTACTTGATTTAGAATTGCAACAACTAGATGTTAAAACTGCATTTTTACATGGAGATTTAGATGAGGAGATTTACATGGAACAACCGGAAGGGTTTGTTCAAAATCACAACATAAATTTGTCTGCAAACTCAAGAAATCATTGTATGGTCTGAAGCAGTCGCCTCGACAATTGTACAAGAAATTTGATTCTTTCATGATGAGTCAAAACTATATAAGAAGTGAATATGATCATTGTGTTTACTTTAAGATATTAAGTAATAGCATGTTCATTATCTTAGTGTTGTATGTTGACGATATGCTTTTAGCAAGCAAAAGCATAACAAAGATCAACAGGTTAAAGGCTCAGATGGCTAGGACATTTGATATGAAAGATCTAGGAGCAACAAGACAGGTTTTGGGCATGGAGATTTTCAGAGACAGGAGCAATGGTAAGCTGTGGCTATCACAACAGAAGTATATTGAGAAAATACTCTTGAGGTTTGGTATGA
>APFE030531896.1:177835-210567 GCA_000404065.3 Pinus taeda | reverse complement strand
TTTAAATTTATATTTTTATTAAAAATAAATGTTCTATAATTATTTTAAGTTATCATTTTGAATTACGTACAGCTATTACATCAACAAATTTATAATAAATAAGTGTAAGTAATTTTATTACTAATTATTTATAATAGACCGGTGTAAGCAACTTTGTTACTAATTTTTTTTACCTTAACAATTATCTTGTATTTTTATGAGAAAATTCTTTGGCGTAAATCATATGATGCTACATTTGTCGATGCATAACCAGATCGTCAGGACAAGTTGAAGAATCAGATCTAGGCTGCAAGTTAAATAGTTAGAGCAGGACCTCCAACGGCTATATTTGACCAGGCAACGGCTAAATTGACCAACTAATGGTTAATCTTGACTTGGAAACGGCTAGCAGGATAGGACCAAGGGAAAGGAGAACAACTTAATTAAAAATTAAAATAAGTTAGAGTTAAATTCAGTGAAATAACTATTTCAAATTTGTTTTAACTTTAGAGTTTAATAAAAAGAAAATCCTATTGTTAGGATTGTTATAAATAATTTTAAGTTTAATATAGTAATAATTTATAATTTAATTTATTTAATTCATAATTTCATAATGAGAAATTACATGTTGTGGATGCCCAAAGGCATATGTTGTAAACATGGCAGAAGGCCACCGACAAAAATATAAAAACATAATAAATATATACAAGGAGACCCCAAGGCTGTGTTGTTGTTGCTAAAGCTGCTATGTATGTGTCCAATAATTTACCCACGCAGGGGTTAAACAAACCATATACACTGTCATAATTGTCTTTGCAAAATACTATAAAAGTTCAGAATCAAAATCTGTGTAATTTAGAGGCTGTTGCCTCTCTGTTGATCGTCCTCTATGTATGGTCTATGAAAGTAATGATATATCCCTGCCGGAGTATGTTCTTCGATCATCCACTCGCCTAGAGGACGATGCGTCGCTTCCTTTGATAGCCTGTCAGCAGTTTCATTTCTTTCCCTGTAGATATGAGAAACAAAGATTTGGTCAAAGAATGTTTTGAAAAAAACATCTTCTTCTAATATTGTTCTCAATGAGTATGCATTGCATGCAGCTGAATTATTAAACCAGTCAGTCACTATCTTTGAATCCCCAAAGATTTGTATGTTTCGGCATTGTTTCAGGATTGCAAAATAGAGTAAATGGCGGAGTGTTATCAGTTCTGCGTGGTTGTTGGTGCCAGGCCCTAGACCCATACGAATCTGGAAGTGGTGTGAGTCTGATAGATGGAGACAGACGCCGCCCCCACAGCCATGTTGTCGAGCAGCACCATCATAATACGCCCATGGGATAGCCCTGTTAATCTGTTCCTGCTGTATAATCCGTGGTCTCTTAAGGCAGTCATCGGTTGGAATCTCATCATATGCAGCACGAATTTGTGGGGGGAGCATATTCCAATTTATTAATTTATCCTCGAATATTATTTTGTTCCTTTTGAGCCAGATGTGCCAAGAAACAAGGAGGGGAAGATTTTTTTACTTAGAAACAGTTGATGTACACCACCAGTTCTCCCAAGCTGAAATGATGTCCGCGCCCTGCCAACTTCTGTTCATATTTAGAGATAGAAGGACCTGTGTCCATATACTTCTGGTAGTTGTACAGGTGAGGAAAAGGTGCTGAGTTGTTTCCTCTTCTTGGAGGCATAAAACACACCAAGAAGGCCCCATAAAAGCCCGCCGCTTCAGATAGGAGCCCGTGGGGATCTTGTCTTCTAAAATATTCCACATCAATAATCTGGTGCGTGGTGGAGCTTGAAGGGACTAGAGGTTATTCCACCAGCTTCTCATGATCTCTGGTTTCTTGTTTGCTATGATGATGTTGTACCCCTGTTTCGATGTGTAGTGTCTTGCTTTGGAGTGAGCCCATATTAGTTCATCTTCAACATTCCATAATCTAACATAAGTTTCTATAAGAGCGTGAAGGTAATTATGCCATATTCTATTCCAGTCATCTGGCAAATTCTAGTGAGGATCAGTCTGCCAGGCTTGAGTATGGAAGGTCGTGTTTGCCTGATCCCCAATCTGTCCCAGAACCTTAATATCTCTGTTGTTTAGGTGCTGGATCAGACCCTCTAGTAGAATATGGGAGTTACCGTTGCTAATCCAAGGTTCAATGCCAATCTGGACAGAGTTACCATTGCCAATCTTCCATAATAAGCCCTCCTTGATGATAGACATAGAATTGAGGATGGCTCGCCAGATCACCGATATGCCTTTGTTGTGTCGAGGAGGGCTTCTAATCTAGTCAATAATCGTCATCGGCCAAATGTATTTATGGAGGATGATTTCGGCCCAAAGACTGTCTTGTTTTAATAGGAGCCAACTCTGTTTGGCCGGTAGAGCTTGGGCAAATGCTGGAAGAAGTTTAAGGCCCCAGCCCCCCCACTTCTTCGGAGTAGCAATCCTTGTCCAATTTACCCAGGAAAATGGTCTGCCCTCTTTGCAACCATTCCATAGGAATCTACAACAGATTTGTTGAATGCGGTGGAGAATTCCCTGAGGGATCCAGGCAAGTGACATCCAGTACACCAGGGTGGCTTCGAGGACTGTTTTAATGAGGATCAGTCTTCCTATCCTGGATAGGAATTTATGACACCAACAGTTTATTCTCTTCTCCACTTTAGTGATAAGCCAGGTCCAGTTTACAATCTTATACCCATCAGGTTTTAATCTGAAGCCCAGGTATTTTAATCCCCCATCAAATCAGTTGCTTGAAAAGGAAAATTTTGCGAGGCCAGCTGCGATTCCTGAATGGTGCATGCAGATAATGAGATGGTAGATTTTTCTCTGTTGATTTCCATACCCGTAGCTCTACAGAACAGGTTCAGAATCTCATTCAGAGAGGTCATATCTCTAACACTGTCATTCAAGAAGATCAAAATATCATCTACAAAAAGTAGATGTGTCAGGTAGAATTGATCCGTGATTTTAAGACCTTGAAGGCCCCCCCTTCTTTTCTCCGAAGTAATAAGTCTACTTAATCCTTCCATGACCAATAGGAAGAGAAGAGGTGATAACGGGCATCCCTGCCTTATCCTTCTGTCAATGTTGAATATGGGAGATGCTGAACCATTAATAAGAAGAGCAAATGATACATAGGAGATACATCCCATGATCCAGCTGGTGAAAGCTAGGGGGAAACCCAGGTGAGTAATTATCATTTTAATATATAGCCAATTCACTTTGTCGAAAGCCTTTGACAGGTCAATTTGAGTGTGAGTCCTTTGAGATTTCTAAGTTTGATGGAGTGGAGGGCTTCCTGGGCAGTGCCGATGGCATCCTGAATATGCCTATGGTGGAGGAACACAAATTGCTCCTGGGAAATGTGGTTGGATAGAAAATGCTTGATTCTGTTGGCTATGATCTTAGAGATGATTTTGTACAGACAATTGCAGAGGGATATAGGCCTAAAATCATTGAAGGAGGATGGTGAGTCAATCTTGGGGATCAAGGCCAAGTAGGTGAAGTTGATGGGAGGGTGGATGTGACCTGAAGTTCTGCTTTCCTCAATGATAGCGAGCAGGTCTCCACCCACTAAATCGAGAAATTCCAAATAGAACTCGACTCGCCAGCCATCCGGGCCTGGGCTCTTATCCCTCTTGAACCACTTGAGAGTTACTTCCAATTCTTCCATAGTGACAGGTTGACTTAAATCTCCTGCCCCTTCCTGATCTAGAAATCTTAGAAAATGGCCCGCTAAATTGATGATATCCGAGAGGTTGATGACCGATGGCGCAGTGAATTGCCTCTTGAAATGTGTGATCCCCATTCTGGAGAGTTGTGGGTGAGTAGGTGCCCATCCCTCTGGCTCACCGGGCATCTGCCAAATAGTATTCGTGGCTTTCCTTCCATTTGCATAGTTGTGGAAGAATTTGGTATTGCCATCACCCACTTGAAGCCAGGTGGCTCTACTTTTCAATCGCCAAATTTCTTCCTGTTCCAGTAGCTTCTTGTTCTTTTGGTTCTCCAACTCGACTAGAAGAGTTTTGGTTTCCTTTGTTAAAAAACCTAGCCCCCGATCATCCGTTAGCTGTGCTATCTTTGCTTCAATATCTACAAGTTGCATATCTTCTTTCAGCTTCTTTCTCCTAGCCCAATCCTCTGTCAATGTCCTGAGTTAATTTAACCTAAGACAGAAATCCGCAGCCATCCTCTGTTCCCGCAGGGGAGGTTGAGCACTCTAATACTCAGTCACCATGTTGATGAAGTCAGGATCTTTTAGATGCCTAACAAAAAATTTGAAGGGGGCACACCGTTTTTTTGTTGGTCCTGAGATCTGTAGAAAAATAGGTAGGTGATCAGATGATCCCCCTGTTCCAACCCATTGTCGATAAAGGGGGATATGCTGGATGAGGTCTTCATGAATCAAAAATCGATCCAATCTACAGCCCAAGGCAACCTGCCCTGTCCGCCTATTGTGCCGAGTGGGCATTTCTTGTTCATGGGAACATCAACAAAATTGCAGGCTTCCAGTAATACACACATCTGTTCAGAGATGGGATCAATTTGAGCTTGATGTCCCCAGGATTCTTCCATGCCCAATGAAAAGTTCAGATCCCCCCCAATAATGGTGGTATTAGAGACAATATCATGTTCCAACAGATTTTGCCAAAATTCCATTCTGTTCTGATTAGGGGCGTAAATATTAATCACTTTTAGCTGTAGTCCCAGTTCTCCCACAAAAATGTCCATACCCAAAAACCCTTCCCGCCCTAGGTGGAAATAAGCTTAACAGTTTTAGGATTTATGCCAATTGCGAGACCCCCCGATCTGCCTATGGCATCCATAACCTGAAATGACTAGCCTGGCATGATAGATTGAAGGGCTCTGGTAATAAAGTCTGAAGTGCTAAGAGTTTCTTGTAGGAAGAGAATATCACAGATAGTTTCCTTTAACAATCCCTTTAGAGCCAATTTCTTGTTGGGATTGGCTAGTCCCTGACAATTTTAGGAGAGCCAAATCATGAGGGACCTTGACTAATGGACTCCAAAGCTCTAAGCGCCCTTTCGATAGTATGTTGTCATCCACGAGCGACGTCCGCCACCGCATTCTTGATAGCTGATTTAATTTTGGATGGACGGCCTTTGGCAGGTTTATGGAACTTAGACCGTCTAGGGGAGTGGCCCAAACCAAGGTGGAGGGATGAGGTTTGAAATATGGAACGAAGATTATAGGAATGGGATTCGGCCTTAGAGAGGGAGGATGAGAGTGAAGGGGGGGAGGAAATGTCCCGAAGGGGAGTGGGTGTGGTGGAGAAGGTTGGTGGGGGCAGGGATAAAGAGCAGGGGATAGATGGAATAGTGCAAAATGCAGTTGAGAGGGGAGACGAGGATGTATGCAGTATATTTAACATAACATCAGAAATAAGAGCAGTGGTTATAGGGAGAGACTCATTACCCGACAGAGAGGTTGCTTCCGCAGTAGATTTTGAGCGAGTCCTGGGAGGAGAGGACGGTGCTTTTCGCCGGTTCCCTGTCTTCTGTGTCACATCCACCTTTGCTTCCATAGGTGTCCCTCCTTGTTCCGATTCACCCTTGTTCTGCTCTACAGAAGTCTGTTGTTTCGTCCCCTTTGAGTTTTCAGTGGTCACCGTGGAGTTTAGTGGGCAATCCTTGTAAAGGTGACCCACTTTGTGGCACCTCCTGCAGCGGAATGGAACTCCTTCATAGTCCAGGAGTTGTCTCTTGTGAAGCGTGACTTTTTCCTCTAGCCCCGCCCTGGTATCAAGGTGAACCAATATCCTAGACATAGTCATAATTCCTGTTTTTTCAAAAGACTTGTCATGTTTAAGGTAGGTCCCTAGAGCATCTACGATACGTTTGAAGACCTATGGTGTCCAAAACTGCATAGGTAGACTAGGTAGTCTAACCCAGATGGGTCCAACTCCTAGTTGTTCTCGTTCGGGATCGAAGAGAGGATCCCATCTCTTCAGCAGAACAGGGGCAAGCTCTATGTGCCAGTAACGCGATAAGATCCAATCTGTGTACTCCTCCCTGTGAAAGCGGAGGGCGAACCATCCCCTGGCCAGCTCTCGAATAACAGGGAGTTCTTTCAGCAAAGATCCCCAGATCTCCACAGTCCATTGACGCAATCTCTCCACCGAATAGTTTCGACCTCAAACCCGACCAATCAGAACTTTTCTCGCCGTATCTAGAGCATCCACCATTTGTACGTCTTCTCCAAAGGTTAGGTTGATATCAGAGTCCACGGCTCTGAGACACCGACCCTTTTTTACCTTATTCGAGCGTCGCCCAGTAGGGTAATCCTTGAGTAGGGACCTGCACGGTTCAAATGAGTTGTGTTGCGCCGAATGAGAAGGTCTAGGGTTAGGTATCGGTGCGATGAAGCACCCAGAACGGATCAGGGAGAGGGGGTTGACGCTGCACGAGCCCGGGTGGAAAGGAGAATGTGCAGGTCATAGATTGAAGGATTGACCAGCCTGTTCCAGGGAGATGGATGGCGGGGGCGAAGGCAGGGAGTGCTGAGGGGGAGGTGGAGGGGTCTGTTGTGGGAGATAGGGCGAACGAGAGTCGAAAGACGGGGAAGCCTAAATGCAGGAGCCGAGGATCTACAGAGTCGTCGGAGAGAGGGGAGGGCACTCTAATCCAGGGAGGTCCGCCACATCAATAGCTAGGTGCTGTCGTTTTCCAGAATATGGCGAATGTTGCTTCTTCAGTTCGACAGCTGTCACCTGACCCGGATTGTGCTGCCAGGGGCCCTCAACCGATGAGGGTTTGCGAACCCAAATTTCCTGCTCCGCATGGGGTCCTCGTAATCCACGAGGTCCTCAAGCACCATCTTGGCCGATATATTCTGTCTTCCGCAAAACCAGGGGGGCCAGGCAGATGAACGGAGTTGGCGGTGGAGACGACGGATGAACCGGGAGGCGGCGAAGGACCACCAGAAGAGTCACCAAAACGCTGTTAAAATCACTGACAGTCGTGACAGTAGAGGGCAAGTTCCATAAAAAATATACCAAGATAAAAACCGCAGTCAGACCCGCAATGATAACTGTGTATCTTTGTCCATCACGAGTTCTCTGTTGTAAAAGCCGCAGTTCCGCCTCTGAAACCGTAAGGTTCCGCCATGGTTAGGGTTCACAGCTCCTCTTCATCTTGGTCCCATTTTAAATATACTTGTAAACCATCAATCTCACTTTCGCTCCTTTACAACTTTACCTATTTATATAATATATAGTTCACACAACTACCATATGAAGTCCAACTTAAAAATTACACATTACCAAATATTTTCATACAACACTACACATCCCTTAAAAATTGCACATCCCCAATATGTTGTAATTGCACATCCCCAATATATTTATACAACATTGCATATCCCCCAATATCTTCATACAACATTTCACATCCCCCAATACCTTCATACAACTTAAATAAATATTTCATACAACTTAAATAAATATTTCGCATGTATATTTATTGTTAAGAAAATTTGATAATTGCACATCCCCCAATACCTTTATACAACATTGCACATCTCTAGTAACACCCTACACACCTATAATAAACCTATTAAACAGAAAATAAGAAAATCATTTCAGCATTAAATAAAAACCCAGATTATATTAAATATATAGAGTGTGGCATATACAAAGTTTACAATTTCTATTTCTGATTAAACACTTACTATGTAACATAGTTGTTAATAATGGGCATACTTAGCATTAAACGATCACATGGAGTTCCGAGAGTTGAACCCGTAACACGACTCGCTATTAAATATTCACTGTATGCTGGGACATGCGACATGACCAAGGCCTGTCCTTCTGCCTACATTTTTCAGTGAGACGAGACTGTTTGCGACAGTTGGCTTAACTCTCATCCGTTGATCTGTGGGAGGTGATACAATGGTGAGAAGGGTTTAGGGTTTACCCAACTACTTGATTCACCATGTCGGGCTGGATGGGAGGTCATTTGTGGTTGTATGCTAGAGGTTCTTGCCGCTCTGCAACTAGTTTGGCCTGCGGGTTTTCGATTGGCTTACAACCTTTGCCACCACGAGCTATGGTGACCTCTGTTAAATTGTTACCGCAAGGTATTCCTATCCACCTACCTTTGCACAGTTTAGGCTTCTCATGCGACTTGTGTTTGATTTCTTTCTCCATCTTTTAACAGGTTTGGCGACTAACTGATGACCTTCACCATTTACGAATGGTTCGAGGATGCTCTGGCTTTACAAAAGGTGACTGGGACTGATGCTGGTTTAATGAAGGTAAGCATATGAATCTTTTTGTTTCCTATGGTCGTCTTTTCATTACCTTAGAGTCTAGATTCTAGTTCTGACTGGTTAATAGCTTTTTGCTGCAAGGAAGGCAGACCGCCATCAATGGAAGCCCTCCAAGCACATGTAACTCTACCACCCTTTTGTCATTAACTTATCTGGCTTTCTTAGCAAGTTTTGCACTCTAACCACTCGGTTATCGATGGTATTGGCTTGCAGGGAAGCTACCACCAATACCCGGCTCTGTTCGTGGTTATGACAATGTATGCCAAATTTTTTAAGGCTTGTCTACTTCGTGGTTTCTTTCAGGTTGGGAAACCTCTCCTTTGGTTCCATAAATGATCGTGTTGTGAAATGCTAAGCGGATGATTTGATTGTCAACAGAGGCTTATGCCTGAACTTGTTGAATCCCTGTTTTATTTAGATTTTGTGCATAGAAGTTAAATTTGGTTTACTCGGCATGCACAAGGGTTTGATTGTAAAAGAGTCCCAGACATTAGTTTACATGGCTGCCTTTTATTTTGAGAACCGATGTAGAACAGGGTTTCTCTGTTGATATTCGATAGTTTTGCTATTTGATTAATGTTGGCACATTCATGTTGTTCAACCGTTGTTTGTGGTGTACTTATGTTATTTGGTTGCTAATGCTGATGGATATGCTTATGCTTATGCTAAAGGAATGGAAAATTCGTATATATAGCGAAATAACAAACTATATATCTATATATATATTATAATATATATATATATATATATATATATATATAATATATATAGTTTGTTATTTCGCTATTTGTGCTTTTGAATTATTGTAAGGTTTATTTCTGTTTCTTTCCTATTTCAAGCAACAACTTTAAAATATAGTTAGATAATCAATTAATAAATGTTAGGGATGGCTTCTTAGGATATTAGTATAGAAACCCCGGCACTGTCGTTACCAATATCGTTCTTTGCTTTGATATAATTTATCTAAGAAACTCTTCACAAGTTTTAACAAAAGGGATTTCTCTATAATTTAAGATTACGTACTGTAACTATTTAATATAGGGAAACACTCTTCATGCAATGCTTATATATTGGTTAATGTTTATGCATTACTGTAATGTTTACTGTTTGTACCTGAATTAGCATCTTCAATTCTGTTTTTTGTTCTGATATACTTTCGAGAAGTTTTTCCCTTAATTTGTTCTAGTACTTTAATGAATAATTTCTAAAATCCACTATCATTTTTAAAAGAATTCTATATTACTTATTTTCTTACTGCTTGTAAACATATAACCCAATTCTGTTTGGAAAGCCTCTCCTCCCAGGCGCGAGTCTGGCAATTACGTCCAAACTCTCCCCCGAGCATTTTCGTTTCCTTACAATCAGTAAATATATCCAGCTACAGTCGAGTACCTTGGGCCTCAGGGCTTCACTGTCCAGCCTCAAGTCTTGTACCTTTTCAGACTGTCCTTCAGTGTTTTTCCCACTGGTTTATTCCACCCAGCTCTAGGATCTCTCATTGGATTCTTTCCACATCTATATTTCCCTTTCTAGTGTAGATGGTAATTGTTTCTTGATAATTTTAACTACTGGAAACAATTTTATTTTAACTAACATATCTGAACTCCTAATTATCCATTTATTAAGTAACCAAATGTATACTGGCCTTCCAGCCTCAGTCATTGTTATTTTTAACAACACAAATAAAAATTTAATGCAGTAAAACATAAAAATTAAACTTAGTAACTACAGTAATTTTCACTTAGCCTGGGGTATTACATCTGCCAATACCTTCATACAACTTAAATAAATATTTTGCATGTATATCTATTGTTAAGAAAATTTGATCAAACTTTGTAAATGGGAAAAGAAAGTTCCGCTTTGATCAATCATGAAAACTACTCTACTATAGTTTTCATAATATAGTTAATTGCACATCCCCAATTTCTTTATACAACATTGCATATCCCCCAATACCTTCACGCAAATAAATATTTTGCATGTATATTTATTGTTAAGAAAATTTGATAAAACAACTATTCTACTCTAATTTTCATAATGTAGTTAATTGTACATTCCCAATATCTTTATACAACATTGCACATCCCCAATACCTTCATACAAATTAAATAAATATTTTGCATCTATATTTATTGTTAAGAAAATTTGATAAAACTTAAGAAAGTTCACCTTGATCAATTATGAAAACTACTCTAATATAGTTTTCATAATGTTGATATTCTTCTATTCTACGCAGGAAACTTTGTGCAAAATAATATTTTTATTAAGTTTGTTATAAATAATAAATAATATATAATTATAAAAATATAAATTAAAGTATCTCAATTTTTTTTGGTTGGATGAAAATCATTGTAAAAAAAAAGGTAATAAGATTCAAATTCATACATTTCACCATGGTAGAGTAGTGGATGATCCTAGAAACTTTGTGCAAAATAATATTTTTTATTAAGTTTGTTAATAAATAATAAATAATAATTATATAATTATAAATCTTATAATTAAGTATCTCAATTTTTTTTGTTGGATGAAAATCATTTGTAAAAAAAAAATGTAATAAGATTCAATATTCATACATTTCACCATGGTAGAGTAGTTTCAATAATGTAGATATGCTAGGCAGGCAACTTTGTACAAAAGTTAATATTTTTATTTAGTTTGTTCTACATAATAATAATAAATATTTAATTATAAAAATAAATTATAATAAGTATCATATTTTTTTATTTTTTTGGTTGGATGAAAATCATTGTAGAAAAAAAATCATGTAATAAGATATAAATTCATACATTTCACCATGGTTTGATGAAAATCATTGTAGAAAAAAATAATGTAATAAGATATAAATTCATACATTTCACCATGGTTTGGTGAAAATCATTGTAGAAAAAAATAATGTAATAAGATATAAATTCATACATTTCCCATGGTTTAGTGAAAATCATTGTAGAAAAAAATAATGTAATAAGATATAAATTCATACATTTCACCATAGTTTGGTGAAAATCATAATCATTGTAAAAAAAAATAATATAATAAGATATAAATTCATACATTTCACCATGGTTTGGTGAAAATCATTGTAGAAAAAAATAATGTAATAAGATATAAATTCATACATTTCACCATGGTTTGGTGAAAATCATTGTAGAAAAAAAATAATGTAGTAAGATATAAATTCATACATTTCCCATTCTTCCCATTCTTATGTTATAAGATTTATAGATTATATAAAATAAAATTATATTAAAAATTATCGATTTATATATATATATATTAGAAAAGAAGGGACTAGTTCCCAAGGAGAAGCAAGCAGAAGCATTATAGGGCCCTCTTTTTATTACATTATATACATATAAGACAAGCTGATAACTGTGGCATCAAAACCATCATATCAACCGGAATATTTGCCATATAATCGCCATGGAACAGCATATACTGCTGGAATATTCGCCATATAATCGCCATGGAACAGCATATACTGCAGCACAGCAACACGAAAGAGGTTCGAACACGGGCGGGGTGCGAGTTAGCCGACTGCCCCGTCAGCTGAGCCATGCATATCTATATATATATTTTATTTTTGTTAAAAATAAATTCTTTTAGACCTTGGATTCTGTGCTCTCAACTAACCAACTATATATTTTATGATTCTTACATTTCTTTTAATTTTTAATTAAATTTGAAAAAAATGATTAAAAGAAATTATATATATATATATATATTATATATATGTTTTCAAAAACTAAAAATATATCCAAGCTGTTCTAAAACTTGTGATCCCACTGCACCTCACTTCACATGTACCAAAATAAAAAGCAACTATACAGATTTAAGGAAGTTTTGATTGTATTTTCAGTTTAAAGGAATAAAACTTGTGATCCCACTTCACATGTACCAAAATAAAAAGCAACTATACAGATTTAAGGAAGTTTTGATTGTATTTTCAGTTTAAAGGAATAAAACTTGTGATCCCACTGCACATCACTTCACATGTACCAAATTAAAGAGCAACTATACTGGTTTCGGTTTAAAGGAAGTTTTGATTGTATTTGATGGACAAATTGACCAGGCACATAAACAGATATTCGCCTAACAAATTCCTAGCAATTTACCCACCAAACTCCATCTCCTGAGTGACAATCATCTAGCAATTTACCCATCCAATTCCATCTACCCATCCAACTCCATCCCTGAGTGACAATCATCTAGCAATTTACCCCTCCAATTCCATCTTACCCACCCAACTCCATCCCTGAGTGACAATCATCTAGCAATTTACCCATCCAATTCCATCTTACCCACCCAACTCCATCCCTGAGTGACAATCATCTAGCAATTTACCCCTCCAATTCCATCTTACCCACCCAACTCCATCCCTGAGTGACAATTCCATCTACCCATCCAACTCCATCCCTGAGTGACAATCATCTAGCAATTTACCCCTCCAATTCCATCTTACCCACCCAACTCCATCCCTGAGTGACAATTCCATCTACCCATCCAACTCCATCCCTGAGTGACAATCGTCTAGCAATTTACCCATCCAATTCCATCTACCCATCCAACTCCATCCGTGAGTGACAATCATCTAGCAATTTACCCATCCAATTCCATCCCTGAATGACAATCATCTAGCAATTTAGCCATCCAATTCCATTCCTGAATGACAATCATCTATTAGGAATATGGAACATATTTTCAAAAGACATGAAATTCGTTTTTAATGAAGTTCAATTATCAGTATTATATTAAACACAGCTACTTATTGGAATATCAACATTTCTTTGAATAATGAAGTTCAATCATTAGTAACATTTAAAGCAACATTTATGTAAACAACCAATTGCACAATAAGTATATAATATGACGACAATACCCTCAACAGATAACGTATGACGCATTCCAGAATTGGTTATTGATTTGTCAATCATCTATTTTGCATATTAACTATATTTCTAAAAGATTCGAAATTTATTTGAGGCTTTGGTTTTTTTCATCCTTGTGCTCATACATTACTCATATATGCACCCACGACGAATGATTTCTCAACAACCACCAATATTACATTCTCATATACATTGATGAAGCATGCATTATTCAGTGCCAAAATATTATTCTCTTATACATTGATGAAAGCATTATGTCTCCATACTCTAAAATGGAAGTTTAGATTTGAAACAGTAGCCATGCTGAAGTTTTTAGAGAGAGAGAGAGATCCATGGTTGATTTGATTTGGCAAAACAAGGTCACAGGAATAGTAAGAAAGGGGGTCACTATGAGATGACTTGCAAAGCTTAAGGATGATCCATGGAACTTTGGCGTCTGAATTCAAAATGGAGACGCCAAAGTTCTCTCACTATTAAAAAAAAAAACTATCCACAATCAACATATTGTTCAAGCAAGATAGGAGGATAGTCACCCTGTAATGTCAGAAGCTTCAAGAGCAACGATTTTGCTGTGAATCGCTCGCAAGATATCTGTGAGTGAGACAAGTCCAATTAACAATCCTTCCCCATCCACAACCCATATTCTGTGTACATGGTAATCCACAACTTTAGAAATCACTTCCTCAAGTGACGAAGTCATGAGACAAGTGATTAGAGGACAAGAACCAGGACTGCCGCTAGTTAAAGCTGCTGCTGCAGCTGAACTGTCTGTGAATTTCTCAGTTTTGGATAACTTCTCAACGAATTCAAGAACAGGAAGAGACAGCCATGTCTGAAGCATTCTAGGTGGGCAGCCCCTCAAATCAGTGGCTGAAAAAGTACCCAACAGTCTTCTTCCCTGGCTCTGCAAAAAGAAAAACTGTTTTACTGCACACTTGGCACATGTAAAATTAGACCGACAGATTCTAAACAAGACAGTATTATTTAACTAAAAAATATGCTAGACATGACAATATCATTTAACTTAACAAAATTAATTCTTAATTTGTAATGCAACAGAATATATTGATTAACGTATGTCGCAGAAACTTAAAGCTTATCTGTCGCGTTCAAAATAATATCAGAAAGTAGGAAGAAATAATATCAGAAAGTAGGAAGGTAGCTAGGTGGATGCACAATTTATTCATGCAGTGTTTGAAATTTTCTAGTTACTTTTGAACCCTAGCCAAAGTATGTTTCCTCGTCCAGTCAGATTAAATCTATATCAATATGATACATTGTTGTTTTAAGACCATAATGACATCATCATCAGAACTATTAACAAGCACTCACCTAGGATGACCATAAACTAGCACGCCCCATGATGATTGCGTATTTGATCCTTGACACAGGTGGGACTACTGCAAATTGATTCCAAACACCAAAACTCCTTAGGCCGGAGTTGATAATGGGGCTTGTTTTCATATTGCTTATATCCTCCTAAACTACAGGCATATGGTTGCGCCTCTAGAGATTTGAACACGGGCGGGACTACTGCAAATTGATTCCAAACACCAAAACTCCAGAGGCCAGAGTTGGTAATGGGACTTGCTTTCATATTGCTTGTATCCTCCTACACTACGGGCGTATGGGTGACGCCTCTAGAGATTTGAACACGGGTGGGAGTACTGCAAATCGATTCCAAACACCAAAACTCCAAAGGCTGGAGTTGGTAATGGGACTTGCTTTCATATTGCTTGTATACTCCTACACTATGGGCGTATGGGTGACGCTTCTAGAGATTTGAACACAGGTGGGGCTACTGCAAATCGATTCCAAACACCAAAACTCCAAAGGCCGGAGTTGGTAATGAGACTTGCTTTCATATTGCTTGTATTCTCCTACACTATGGGCGTATGGGTGACGCCTCTAGAAATTTTAACATGGGTGGGACTACTGCAAATCGATTCCAAACACCAAAGCTCCAGAGGCCGGAGTTGGTAATTGGACTTGCTTTCATATTGCTTGTATCCTCCTACACGAAAATGAATTCAAGAAGAAAATGGAAAAAGAAGATGCTTTTAAGTATTTCCATTTTGATGCTTCACTCATCTGTACCTTGTCTTGGAGAACTTGCATTACTAGCTCAAACATTTGAAAGAAGATCCTAATACTTTATTAGACCATCTATTTTGCAAAGTTATAAATAAAGAACAAAATACCCACATGGACATTAACATTGCTGCAATCATTAGGAAAAAATGATCAAAATGTTGGTGGCCTGAATAATGCATGCATGCAGACCTAATCCGCAGCGGAACAAAACCCATAGATATGCCTTTCTGGCCGAAGGCCCTACTTCCATGAGAGGAGGACATAGAAGAAATGGCCAACATAACAAAGATAAGAAGTGAATAAGAAAGTGGACCCCAATCAATGAGTCCCTTGAGGTCTCACTCATGATTTTCATCACGATCACTGTGATTTTCATCACAATCACTGTTAATCATGCATAACAAAGACTTGCAGGAAGGCATTGAAGTTCGTCGAATCCAATGACAGATTCTTAAGTTTTAACACTCTCAATAGCTAGTTTATGACATGCTTTGACCTAGCTATAGATTTGTTGCTTGGAAGCCCTAGCTTACTTGGAAGATTTTGATGCTTGATTAGTTTGTAATGATATGGAGCACCTTCCTTAGGGAAGTGCTCCCCTCCATGCACATATCTCAAGATACTGCACACTTAGTGATGTATTTTGATGGGACCATACCCTCTTTTGAAGGAATTGATGTATTTTGATTTGACCGTACCCTCCTTTGATGGAGTTTTGTTGAGTATTATATGAACTTAGCAAGTGGAGGGATGTTATCATATGATCCGTTGACTACCTACACCTTGGACCTAGCTTGTTACACATCCCTTGAGGAATTGTTACACATTGGAGGCCATGCTACAGAGGTTGTGGAGGAGACGTCATTGCTTTAGGAGACCATTTTTAATATATAGTTAAGACAATGATCTTCCATCCTTTTGTAATTAAGATAACTAATGTCTGGGTTCTAGCTCTAGCTCAAGTGGTTGGGGGTACAGTTTATTTTCCCCTCCACCCGGGATCAGGAAACAATTCCTGAAAAGGGACATGTTAACCTGTTGTGATAAGGGGGTTCTAGCTCTAGCTCAAGTGGTTAGGAGTACAGTTTATTTTCCCCTCCACCCGGGATCAGGAAACAATTCCTGAAAAGGGACATGTTAACCTGTTGTGATAAGGCTAGAAAAATAGACGACCGCTATATAAAAAGTCACACTCTCAATGTGCCTTGAGATGCCTCAGTGCTTGCTAAGTCATAAGTCCCCGTTATGTGCTAACTTAAAGACTATTGACACTAGCGTAGCAGTTATAGTGGCATCTGGTTAACCTTAAAATGGAGCCTTGCCCAAATAATCCCAACAAATTGCCAATTCTTCTACATCAAAATAAATAAATAAAATAATTAAGATATAAATAAATGAAATAATTAATCCCAGCAAATTGCAAAATCCTCTAGATCAAAATAAATAATTAAGATATAAATAAATAAAATAAATACGATAAATAATTAGAAAACTCCTACCTAATGAGAAAATCTTCATTAGGCTGATCAATGATTTGAAGGTTGCTATTTTCTTATTAGACTGATCAATGCTTTGAAAGGTTGCTTGGACACGTGGATAAGATTTAGTAGATCCACTTCATTTGAAGATCCAAACATGTCACTTCTAGGCAATGTTATCAGAACCAGACCGGAACCGGTGGACTGACCAGTCTGGCTGTTTTTGGCCCAAAACCAGTGCAAACCGGAATAGGCCAGTTCGGTACTGAACCGACCTATTCCACTGAACCGGCCAGTTTAGGACTGGTTTTGTGCAGTTTGTACCTTCCTAGGTCAGCGTAAAAAAATTGCCTTTTTTGTTTTTCTCATTTGGTTGGCCCACTTCTGATTCTCCCCTAGGCCAACCTAATATTCAAGCTTATGGTCCTATTATTGCTATGCATTTCATAGTAATCATTAATGTTAAATTCTTAAAGTAAAAGTGAGGTTCTCCATAATCTTTCGTTTCCATCTTTTTACTTAAATTTTTAACATTAACATAAAATGATTCAAGATGTTTGAGAGTGGTTCCAACCTCAATGGATTTCATAGAGAAAGTAGAATTTTAGATTTCACTCAAAATCCAGCGGACTTAACAAATTTTCAGGATATCAGGGTTGCGGGTCATATATGAGGGTAAGGAACTGGTATTTAATAAAGAGAAACAATTCCTCTATGTACTTTGATGTTAGTGGCAATGGTTGTCAAACTCCTCTATCATTACTCTACTAAAAATGTACCCATCACTTAAACAAAATCTTGATTTGACATGCTACAATTTTTCTATCTTATTTTAATGCTTAGAGGATTATATTGATGACAAAAATCCCAATATAGCCAATGATTGCAGACTTGGATGCTACTGATTCTTCACATGAGGATCAAGAGGATGTTCAAAATGATGATTTTGATGATGACATTGACAATTAGCACTTGTAGGCTATAGCCGCAGTGTTGTAGATTGTAGTATCATACTATCATGTTATTTTGGACTATAAAGACCTTTTAGAGCTTGTTTCTTGATGTTTTTTGGTTCAATGATGTTTTGCACCAAGTGTTATTTGGTTATATGCACTATTACTTGCTATATAAATCAGAACTTTTGCATATTTGTGTATAAATTGTTTGGATTCATATGGATGCACATGAATATATATGTTTTTTTATATGCATATTTTATGTGTTTTTGGTAAACTTCTTTTCTTTTGTCCGGTTTTTTTACCGGTACTCAGTCCACAAGGTTTTTTGATTCAATCACCAATTCGGTTCTAATTACATTGCTTCTAAGATGTTGCTATTTTTTCATTAGGCAGATCAACACTTTGAAGATTGCTTGGACACATGTGGAGACGATTTAGTAGATCCACTTCAAGGATCTAGGCATGTCACTTGTAGGATTTTGCTATTTTTCATTAGGCCAATCAATGATTTGAAGATTAATTGGAACACGTGGAGAGGATTTAGTAGATTCACTTCAATTGAAGGATATGGACATGTATGATTGTAATATTGCATGATTGATTGCACATCCGTTTAGTGGATCGATTCACTTGGAGAATTTTGAGGGGAATCGTTAGAGCTTGGACATGCTCTATCACCCATTTGGAGGAGAGGCATTTTGTTAAATATTGAGACATGTGGCATGGCCACCATCTATTCGTGATTATTTTATCATTATGTTGACTTGTCATTTTGAGTTGGTGAGGATACACTCTTTGTTTAATGTATTTCTAGGTTATACTCTAAATAAGAGAGGCACTCATTTGTGGATTTGGTGGATTGAAAAGACTTGTACTTTCATTATTTGGCTTTTAAAAATCTATTACTGTTGTGATTTTTTGCTATTCAAGTCGGCCTAATTAAAGGTAATAAAATTATTATTTTTGAAGCTCATGTAGGCTCCAAAAACACAGGTTAGCCCCACTAGCTGAATGGATTGGACCCTTGGTCAAAACTCAACCACTATATATTGACAATCAACCTCCTTCATTTTGGTATCAATTCGGATCATCAAATACATCTATTTTTTGTTCACACGTGTGAAGAAGAAGAAGAAGATCAAAGTCTTTTGAAGTTTGACCAACATTGACCACTATTTGACCGAAATGCTAAAGTCATTTTGTTCGTCATGTCATTCCTTTCTTCATGGAAAGTGGCCTTCTTCATATCTGGAACTTTCGATATATGACTACTTCTTTCTCATCATGCTTCTTCCATCCATCACATGAATGCTAGTTGTACTTGTATTTACAACTCTTATTCAAGTAGCCTTGCATTATCCAGATATTATTCAAGAAATCAAAACATCATATTACATCAAATCATACCTTACGAGATGGCTCTTCATCATGACATCTTTCTGTAGGTACTAGCGTCCTGCATACATGTTGACACATCTCCCAAAGATATCCATTGTGAAGTGTCTTCATATTTTCCATCAGAGTCTTCATATCTTTCCGAGAGATTTTCTAGTCAAGTCTTCTTAATCTTTTGGATGTTGATCGCCTTCATCAGGGTTGCATATCTCAAAATCTCTTCCTTCCTCCCACATTCCATTCTCGGTAGCTTTTAATCAGAGTTTCTTCATTGCAGTCAAACACCTCATACTTCATATGAGGACATATTATTTTGATTTCGAGTAGCGCTGCATTATCCAGATATTATTCAAGAAATCAAAACATCATATTACATCAAATCATACCTTACGAGATGGCTCAAAACATCATATTACATCAAATCATACCTTACGAGATAGCTCTTCATCATGACATCTTTCTGTAGGTATCAACATCCTACATACATGTTGACACATCTCCCAAAGATATCCATTGTCAAGGCTCTTCATCTTTTCCATTAGAGTCTTCATTTCTTTTCGGGAGATTTTCTAGTCAAGTCTTCTTGATCTTTTGGATGTTGATAGCCTTCATCAGGGTTGCATATCTCATGATCTCTTCCTTCCTCACACATTCCATTCTCGGTAGCTTTTAATAAGAGTTTCTTCATTATGGTCAACCACCTCATACTTCATATGAGGACATATTATGTTGATTTCTAGTGTGACTTATGCCTTCCTACATCCTTTCAAAGGAGGAGATCCTCTCTCTCTTGATCATGCTTCTTAAGATAGAAGCAATGATCCATGTTACCTGCAACCATATGGCATGACATTATATTATTAAACACAAGCATACATACCTTATTTTACCTTCAGGTCATTGAGGCTTCTTCCAGCAACTTCCTTGATTAAAGAGATCTTCAATCCCTTGATCTTCTTTATGTCATCACATCGTCATCTCATGGATTCCATAAGTTGGAGTTCCTGTTGAAACACTTGCTTCCTCTCTAGATTAGTGAACCCTACGATGAGGATTCCATCAGAGAATTTGGAGGATCTTGTATATCCCCAACTGGCAGATGTTTCCTTTTTGACTTGATGTATGATGAGCCTTGTCTTAGATGATTTCTTCCTTTCCTTCAATGTCCACTGAGGTTCTCAAGAGCTATATCCTACATGTTTGTCTGCCATGGATTTTGTCTTTCATGATTCCCATGGTGATTTCATGAGCTCTTGTTTCTAATGCTTCATGATGCCATGATTCATCTTATTATCGTTGTCATATCTTATAGAACAAGATTTAGGAGCTTATGATAGGACCCTTTTTGTTAGGGATACTATCTTACTCATAGAAGAGATTTGTTACTCCCTCTTTCCTTGGTCCCTTTCTTCAGCTTCCTCCATCTTTCGGTGATGTGAGCTTCCAAAATCTTTCTCTAGCATTGAATCTTAGCTATACTTATTCTGTCTTGCTTTGCTTGAGGACCAAGATTTTGTGTGGGTCTAAGTGATGTGACCTTCTTTACTATAATTTCAGATTTCATATCCCTCTCTTTATGTCTCCTCTTTTAGCATGTGAGGACCTTTGAGTGATTTCATATGATTCCTATGAGTCTCTTATACATTCAAGCATTGTTTGACCTTCAGAGACCTTTCCATAGACATCGATGATTTCTCTTTTCTATGAGGATTATGACAATCCTCCTTATTTTATGCAAGGACCTTTTTCATGAGGACTATGACTATCCTTCAATATTTCTATTTCCTTGCAAAACAAAGTTGTTAAACCAAAAACATGAAAGATACTTGCTTGTTATGTGAAGAGGAGATCTTCATCTTGATGCTTCTTTTGCTTGAGCTTCCCATCATGAACCACTAGTATCCTTTTACCAAAACTTCTTTGGAGACCTTCTGGCATCATGACTTTTGTGATCTTGTCATCACCGAAACTACTTTATGATCTTGAGATCATCTTGATTCCTAATTCATCTTTTTGATTCTTTCGACTTCTATATTGACATGTTCGTGATACTACCATCCCAAAAGTGGACCTTATTATACTTCAACATCAACAAATTCATGCTCTGATCCGAGCATCATGTTATTGAGATCATGTTTATAGACAAGATCCAGAACTGTGACAAGTATATTGTTGTAAGTTGTAACACTGTACCGAGACAATGATGTCTATGAGTGTTGTTCATTCGAATTGTGCACTGTGTTGTGAGCCCAAACTTGTCACCGAATTCATCATTGTGTCTTTATTGAGATGTGTATTGGAGATCTGTCTTTTGATCTATCGAGATCATGACTATCTCTTCATAAGTTTGCACTGAGATCATAACCTATGTTAGGATCATGACTGCTCCTTGACCGAGAATGTAATTGTGTTTATCATCGAGATCTTACTTGTCATGGTTGTGCGAAGAATATATATATTACTGTAGTATTGCTAAGTTTCTTATTCGAAACTGTGTTTATGACACTATTCACTATTGTGGAATTACCATGATTCTTTCCATCGAAACTGAGTGGTGCTATAGGATCTTTGAAGCCATCATTCTTATACCGAGACAGAGATACCAAGACTTGTTAGTATCTCTCCATCATGAGCATGCTAATAATATATTACGCAGTGACATCATTTTGTATGTTGAGGACTACAATTATGAGGAGGTCGAGACAGCGATTGTATTGTGATCACAAGAATGCTGAGATATCATACTTTGCTGTGCTCACTGAGACTGATAGAGAAGAACTTCATCACCAAGGTCCTGTACTTGTATGTACCATATGAAGACTCAGAGTAATCCGACTTCTGAGTACTAGAATTGAGACTTCACTTTAACTGAGATTGATCTTAAATTGCCTCCTTGTTGTATACTGCTTGTTGAAGACTGATCTTTCAATTCCTTCAACTTGTTATGATGTCCTTCTTGAAGCTAATCATTAAGTGTCTCTTTTATGCCCTTCCTTAGACTACAACCATAGCTCTGATACCATGCTGAAGAATCTAGGGCATGGAGTTAATGAGATTCTTCTTAACATGATAACTATTTGTGAGGAATTTAACATTTAGCTTATTATCATTTTTAACATTAGTGTATCTCTCCATCATGAGCATGCTAATAATATATTACGCAGTGACATCATTTTGTATGTTGAGGACTACAATTATGAGGAGGTCGAGACAGCGATTGTATTGTGATCACAAGAATGCTGAGATATCATACTTTGCTATGCTCACTGAGACTGATAGAGAAGAACTCATCACCAAGGTCCTGTACTTGTATGTACCATATGAAGACTCAGAGTAATCCGACTTCTGAGTACTAGAATTGAGACTTCACTTTAACTGAGATTGATCTTAAATTGCCTCCTTGTTGTATACTGCTTGTTGAAGACTGATCTTTCAATTCCTTCAACTTGTTATGATGTCCTTCTTGAAGCTAATCATTAAGTGTCTCTTTTATGCCCTTCCTTAGACTACAACCATAGCTCTGATACCATGCTGAAGAATCTAGGGCATGGAGTTAATGAGATTCTTCTTAACATGATAACTATTTGTGAGGAATTTAACATTTAGCTTAATTCTTCTTATAGAGATTCCATTTGACTAACACCAAGACCATGACCCTTGACTGACTGAGCCTACTCCAAGACTAAGGCACCAATCCTCTTCTTTGTATCGTTGATTTCATCATCATCATCACTGCATCATGAAGACATTTATTAATGTTGTAACATCATTGTTCTTCCACTGAGAGACTCGTCATAACTATGAGCTTCATTGTTGCTTCATCATATAGAGATCACAAAGATCCTCTTTACCATGTATATTCCGAGACAGTGAGACAATGATTATCAAAATTGTGACTGTGTTTATGTTAGATGAAGGCCGAGATAGAGTTTGATAGAGATCCTTCTTGCCGAGGGTGTATACTTGTGACTGCACTTATCATGACACCAAATTTCTTATCATCTCTTTTCCACTAAGGAGTAGACTACATCAGCAATGCACCGAGGCCTGTAACAAGGAGGAGACTGAGACTTCTTTGCGAGATTTCAGGTGAGTCTGAGATGGTATCTATATTGTACTTATCCGAGAGAGTGCTCCTTCATAATATGCGAAGTCACAGACCTGTACCCATCCGAGTTTCTTCAAAGAGATGCGAAATGCTTCTATGTTCTTTTGCGATGACCCCAACTGCCTATTTATAGGTGTATGTCCATGCATTCAAGCCGACATGAATTAATAAACTATTGAGTCACTTCATTTGAGCTGACGTGTCTATTCTTTATATCAATTTTGTTGTCTGACTTGACAATTCTCTTCATCGTTTTGCTTGCTTGTCTTCAAGAGGATTGTGCTGGCCTTGGAGGGTTGTTCTTGACTCTAGGTTGACTCATATACATTTCATAAATGCCCAAGAAGAGCTCTTTGAGTCTTTGACTTCCCTAGGCCTATGGAATGAGCAAGAAACTTATTCTTATAATTCACAAAAAGTAATTTTTCTTTACAAATACAAAGATCAAAATTACATGTATAAATACCGAACCTAGTTACATTTTCTTCAACATAATAGATGGACGCCATGTGGCTTGGCCAGGGATCGCCATGTGACCCTATGACAAGCATACAAGTGACGACATCGTTGATAGGCACATGGACGAATGATGAGAGGACACGTGGCAGTGCAATGGTTGACTGGGTAGTTGATGTCAACAATTTTTTGGGCGTGCAGTTCATGAGGTGGTCCAATCATAAGCTGCCACGTGGGCCAATCGGAGGGCACCACGTGGCTGTATGAAAGGCCGTCATGTGGCCTTGAACTTTGAATTAAAAATTTGTTTGGAGGGCCCTTCAGAATCGAATCCCAGATCCGTCGACAAACAATCCCTCACATTACCATTAGACCAACCGTGTCACTTGTTAAGCATTGGTGGAGCGATTATATGTAAATACAAGTGTTCCGACAGTTGGGGGTAATGGGTGGGCTGATGGGCTCGCCCGACTGGCCTGGCCCACACTTATATGGTTCGCATGCAACCAAGGACTACGACGTAACGGGCGGGTCCATGCAACGGAGCTTGCCATATTATATGGCCCATTAAAACAATGTGGGCGTAGGGAGCGAAGCTTGGCCGCATGTCATACGAAGTAATGCGACCACAACAGAGGATATGGGTGGGGGCGACAACCCCAATTTAGTTTTTTAAAACAAATCATTGTTATGACCACTGAGCCTAAACACTCGAACCCACAACCACCAGGTTGCTAAAAACGCAGCCAATCCTTGGGCGATAGGCCTGGTTTGTTGTTTATTTAGCAGAGAGCAAGGCTTTTGTAGAATTGTTACAATGCCTTTTGGAGAAGGGAGGTATTTTTCTCATTCCTTAGCCTTTTTGAGCACCATAAGAGCGCATATAGGGGTTTTTGGGCTTTCTAAGTAGCATGGTAGCATCAAAATTGCCATTGGAGCTAGCCAATACACCATGGTTGGTTTGGGTGGCTTAGTGCTAATTCCTCCACTATTGGAAAGTAAGAAAAAATTCGGTAAAAATCACATCATTAGAGCTTTGTCGACGCATTTTGAACCATCTAGTGTGGTTCATCTTTAGGACAAGGCAAAGAACTAGATCTTGGCATAAAGTTAATGGATGATAATTTTTTCTTTTAGCCGTTATAATATAACAGTTAGATTTGAATAAATAAATATTATTCCTCCACTATTTTTGACACAGTGTCCAAAGGGAGGCCTAGAGTGCCTGAGCGAAACATACTCGAAATTTTGCAAGGAATTCATCTGTGGATGTCTATTTTCTCATTTGAGCAAATGATTTTCAAATGGGCTTCAGATTGGGGTTTTGAGACGAGGCCATGTTACAACTGCGTGTGAGATTGTCCTTTTGTTATGCTTTCTTTGTTTGTTGAAAGAGAATGACTCTTAGTGAGGGTTCTTTGTAGGAGAGACAATGCCACTCGACAAGAGAGACCTTCTCTTGTATTGACGAAAATTGCATGTATTCATTATCTAGATGTTGAGATCAATAAGGAGGCCACCCCAGTACTGAAGTAGGGCCGGGAGACGTAGTTCTCCATAAGTTTATGTTGAGTATGGCATGCTTGTTTTATATTGTCAAGTTCGTTTAATTTAATTGTTCATACTTGAGCACATGAGAACTAAGGCATTTGTAAAGACCCAAATTTTTAAATCTTGCAAAGTATCAGCTACGATCAATTTTCAGATCATAGAAGAGGGCCAAAACCTCTATCTGTGAATAAATGTCATCGACAAAAGCACAAAGGAGAACCGCAACCAGCCTAAGGCTAGGATGCAAACCTAAAAGGGTCTGAGAGGCCTCAGACCTTAGAAAACATGGGTTTGAAGTACCTCCAGGATAAGGAAGGCCAACAAAACAACATTTGAATAGGTAAAGCTTCAACAAAGTTTGAGTTCAAGCAAGGAAGTAATCTCAAAATTTGAAAAATTTCAAGGAGAAACTTGGAGGTTGTTGATGATTTTTATTGGAATGCCATATTCCCTCTTTGATGAAGACATCTTACTTTCATGAAACATGCTATACTGGAGATTTGTAATGTCTCAACCTGCAATATTTTGTCTTTATTAAAAGGGCTGAATAGAACTCTAGAAATCAGAGTAGTAGGGCCAAGTTTAATCTTAAGAAAGGGCACTCGTTTAGGACTGGTTGGGTAACTTCAAGGGCAAAGTTGAATTTGTTTAGAAAGAGACAGAATCAAGAGTGTTGCTCATGGATGTGATGCCTTGTATATGTTGTTGAAGTTAAAAATTGTATTCGTTGAGATATGTTGCTAGGGTTCTTCCTGATCAGATGGACAGTTACTCCAGAGCCAGAGGGAGCTGAGCAGAAAGGCTCTCTCATATAAAGCAAGAAAATTCATAACTCTTATGCTAAAGATGACCCCTTCTTCAAAGAGTTGGTAGATTTAGGATATCTAAACCCTAGGAAAATGTTGAAGGTTATGATTTAAAAAACCCCACGGTTTGTGGATAAAACCCTAGAGCTAGACAAAGAAACCTAGCTCATGTAACGAAGAAAAGGAAAGCAACATGCTAATCATGAAGACAAACATGATGAGTTTGCATATGGATTTCAATGATTTCTGCACGAAGGCAAGGATCAACAGGGAGTTGAAAATTCCCAACAATCCTCAGATCAAAAGATAAATACTTTATATCTTTCTTCCTTGATTATTGCTTTATTTTTGGGTAAACCTCTTGCCTTTGTACCCTTTTCTTGGTTATAATAATTTTCTTTCATGACCTCCTAATGAGGTTTGCAGGTACATCATGAAGGCTTCCAAGTCTCTAGTAGCATATGGAAGCATCGGGAAGAGAAAAGAAAAGTTTGTAGCAAGGAGATTCTCCCAAGATTGAGCATAAACTTAGCTAGAGTGATTTGTGCTCAAAAGGGAGAAATTGTACTAACATTTAGAATTGTTCTAGATGTTCGAAAGAGCTCCTTGTTTAGAGGGAGAAGGCAGACCAACAAGTTTGAAGGATGCCATAATGGAAGAAATTGTGCCCATACCTGAAGGCAAGTCAGTGGTAACTTCCAAGTGGATCTGTAAGATAAATCATGCGGTAGATGGCAACATAGAGAAGTACAAAGCGAGATTTGTGAGGATCTCTTGGAAAGAGGGAGAGGACTATGAGGAGACATTTGCTCGAGTTGTCAAGTACACTTCTATTAAAATTATTATTTCTATTGCTTTTGTTATGGACTGGAGATACATGAAATGGATGTAAAGACCGCTTTCCTCAATGAAGTGTTTGAGAAGTAAACATAGAACAACCTCAGGGCTTAGGGGTACATGAGAGGGAGTCTCATGTTTGCAAATTGAAGAAATCTTTTAATGGACCTCTGGCATGGTATTCTTGGATTAACAAATATTTGTTGAGTCTTGGTTGATCTTGTTATTATATGACTTGTTTCTGACCGGAGCAACAAGACTCACGCGACAGAGTGAGTAGCAGTGGTAGGAGGATTCGCTTCCGTGATAGAGGGAGCAGTCAAGCCCTGCTTCAATGCCAGAGGGAGTTGACCTCTAAGTTTGAGATGAAGGATCTAGATTGGATGCATTACTTCCTTAGTCAAGGTAAGTATACTATTGAGATCCTTCAGATGATGGACTGCAAGATTGTTAGACTAGATGATTAGAGATAGAAGGTCTCTAAGATCAATATGCCTTCTATGAGTGGACTATGCCAGACAAAAAATATGCTTCAACGACTAGGAAGCAGCAATGGCAGAGGGAGTAGCCGAGATTGCCATAGCAAGATCTATTTCAATGTCAGAGGTGTTGAATTTGTAACTATGGTCGATCATCATAATGTACATTTGGTCACTTAATGTATTTGTATTTATCATTGTAAAGCATATTTATAAATGCTAGAGTCAGAGAAAATTTGTATTGAGTCAAAGTCCCATTGCGACGTTTTAAAGATGAAAATTTGATTTTTTTTTGAAATGTAATTTTTGGCTCCAAAAGCTGTTAAGTCGGCTTCGCTCCAAGTCAAGTCGGCCCTGGCTAAAGACACACCCATTCGGCCTAAACAACTACTATATAAAGGCAGTTCGTCCTCGTCCACTTTCGATGCCACTCACACAAGATAGTTTCTGGGAAGCTAGCGAAGGACAGGGACGAAATAAGACAAAAAGAAGGACAAAATCTCTTCCTTCTCTCTCTCTAGCAACTTGCATGTGTGGATTAGTTTATCTCTTTGTGGTTCACATATTTTTGGGCATTCTGTTGCAGAGGCCCAAAATTTTTTGAGGTCACCCTTGAGGTCTCACTCATGATTTCCATCACAATCACTGCTAATCATGCATACAAAGATTTGCAAGAGGGCATTGAAGTTCGTCGAATCCAATGAAAGATTGTTAACACTCTCAACAGATAATATATGGCATGCTTTGACCTAGCTATAGATCTATTGCTTGGAAGCCCTAGCTTACTTGGAAGATTTTGATGCTTGATTAGTTGTGATGATATGGAGCACCTTCCTTAGTGAAGTGCTCCCTTCCATGCACATATGTTAAGTATTTCACACTTAGTGATGTATTTTGATGGGACCATACCCTGTTTTGAACACTACTTAGCCTTAACACTACTTGATGGACATGCCTTGCCCCGGAGCCAGATGACGATGATCATCCCCAAGATGATTAGAGAGGGCTTGTAATGCTTCATGGAGCGCTAATGCTAGAGAGAGACTACACCACGTTGTTTAGATTGCACCCATGGAGATGATGCAAGGCACCCAAAGATGGCTTTTGGACACATGGATATGTTTTGATGCTTGAGTTGAGGATCCCTCCTCAATTGATTGTTGGAGATGCATGTAGCCTTTGTATTGCACTTTTTGAGCCTTAATAGCCCTAAATGGGCATGACATATGCTTAGAGAGGGATTTCAGTTCACACATGTGGGAAAATAGTGGCATATTTTCTTTTGTTGAGCTATTGGGTTGGCTTGTAGCCCCTTTAATTTATGTCTACCCAAAATCATACTTGTTATAGGGCTTTTAGTCAGATTAATAGATGTGATAGACCTCCTATATAAGAAGGATCACTCCATTCTATTTATTCAACACCACTTGTGGATTTTGGCCTCCTTTAGAGAGCTCGACTTAGCCTTTTTTCTACTCACTACTTGTGGGTATGTGATCTTTTTGGAGTATTTCTATTGGAGACTAGTTTATGCATTGGAGATGTCTTTTTTGGATTGAAAGAAGGTTGTTTCTTGGAAAAATTGTGAGTATTATTGCAGATTTTTAATAGCCTTTTATGTAATGAATATTTGCTAGGGTTTTTCTATTATACCTTGTCTAAATGCATATTTTTATTGGACAACTTTAGATGATCATTGCATGTTAAGTTTATTTTCCTTGAATGCCATAGAAGACCTCCTAGAGAGATTTCCTTTAGTAAATTTCTCCCTTCATAAAAAGATACCTAGGGCTTGCAAGTGAAAACTAGGGTTTTCCCCTTACTCTATGCATAGATTTGATATCTCTTAAATTTAACCCTAAAGACTCCATCACCCAAGTAGGGAAAGGCACTAAAAATCCTTGTGGTAATCAAGATTCATAAAATTTGTTATATGTTCCTTCTTACCTTCCTAAGCCCTTTAAGGCAAGCCGCTAGCATTAGGGAATAGGAACAAATTCAACTAGGCCCTCTTGGAGGAGGACTTTGAGGTTATTTTGGCTTGACTTCACCTTGAATGATCCTTTAGACTCAAAATCTAGCTCTTTTGATGGTGAAATTTTCCCTAATAGAGTTGATGTCATTAACACTAGACAATTTTTGCCCTACAAAATCCTAATCTTAATTAAGGCTTCAACTTGGGGCTTATCTTGAAGGTTCGTCATCTCCTTTTAGTTGATTTTGTTAGGTCCCTATAATACTAGTGTATTCCCTTATTATTATTGTCATTGTACCCCTTATTATTATTGTTGTGCCCATGTTGTCCTCATATTGTTATTATTGTGCCCCATAGAAGCCCACTATTGCTATTGTTGTGCCCTTATATTATTATTGTTATGTCGGCTCTGATTATATTGTGACCCCTTAGACTCTTATATATAGAAAAAAGGTCTTGTCATTTGTATCATCCAAGAATTGTTCATTTTTATGTAATGTAAAGGAGGTTTCCCCCTCGAAGAGGCTACCTTTGAAGTCATTGATCTATCTCTTTCTTCTATTTTGTGAGCTAGTTGCATAACAATTGGTATCAGAGCTTTGGATTCTAGGGTTTCGCTGCTTCAAATAGGTCATCATGGCATTTTCGCTATAACTTTTTTTCTACAAAGCTTCAGAAGCTAAAATTAAAATCCATTTGAGCCAAAATCATGATGAACCTCGTGACTAAATTTCAGATCTTGTCTCGCTACATTTTCAAAGATATGAACAGAGGAAGTTAGGGTTTTTGCAGGCTCCTGAATTCGATCTCAAACAGGTCACCTTGGGAAAATCGTCAGAACTTTCTCTTTGAGCATCAATTTCAAATTTCATAAGAAGTGATAAAAAGAGGACAAACTGTAGTTTGTTGGGTATCGTTTTCAGAGCCGAAGGTTGAAACAATGACACGTGGAATGTCGTACAAGTTTTCTCTACTGAACAAGTTTATAATTAGGTCATCGCGGGAGATTAGGCATAATTCTTTCTTCAAGAATCCAATCGTGATCAGACTTGTGGGGTTGGAAAGAGGACTCATAGGGCTATCATAGGCCGAAATTTTAGAACTTGGAGATCCAAATTTACAGAGTTAGAGTCGTTTCAAGATCGAGCTCATACAAAGCAACAAAAAAAAAGGTGTGTAGTTTTTTTTTTAAATTTGCATAAGTTTTGTTTGAGAAAGTAGTTCGAAGTGATTCAAGGGGAATTGTGAAGCATAATTATCATTCATTGATGAACCAAAGAAAGAAAATTGAAACTCCTAGTAAGCAACCCAAAATCTCTACTATGACACATGAAGAAGAGGAAGAAATGCAACATGATATATCAAAATTACGAGACCAAGTGCAACAAATTTCACTCTCACAAAAAGTAAATGAAACTAAGATGGATGGTTTAAAGAATGGAATGGAAGCTAAGATGGATGGCATGGAAGCTAAGATGGATGGCATATAAGCAATACTTAAAGGCAACATGGAAGATTTGAAGATAGATTTGACAAAGTTGTTACAAGAAATGTTTACTAATGGCGAAAGGGTAGTAAAGGAAGCTCTTGATGAGAACAAAAGAAATTTTAGTCATGATTTCATAGACTCTAACGTTGGATTGAAGACTCACCATGGTCCAAAGATCAATATGAAGAAGTTTGATGGCAAGGATCCCGTAACATGGGTACTACAGATAGAGCAATATTTCGATCTCCATAATGTGCAAAACACACAAAAGGTATGCATTGCAACTTTATATTTGGAACCCAATTATTTTGTATGGTCTCGATGGCTTTGCTCACATAAACAAATTGTCACTAGGGCAATTTTGACGGAAGAAATGGTAGCACATTATGAGGATACAAAAAGCAACACCCTTTTTAGCCAATTGATAAATCTCAAACAAAAGGGTTCAATAGTGGAGCACATTGAGGAATTCCAAAAATTGAAAGCAAAATTATGGCAACAAGGAAACCTATCACTCACAACTATAAAGATGGAAGTGTTGTTTCCCCTAGCCTTCCACAACTTACAAGGTTGACACCACAACAATTGGAAGAAAAAAGAGAAAAAGGGTTTTGTTACAGTTGTGATAGCAAATACAATAAAGGTCATAAGTGTGCCGAGAAGAAATTATTTTACATAAATTGTGAAGCGGAGGAAGAAAAGGAACAAGAAACATCAAAAGAAGAAGATACACACTAGGAACAAACCCTAGAGAAAGAAGAAATGAATCCGACCATATCTTGTAATGCATTGGCCAGAATTATCACTCCTCAAACTATCAAAATATAAAGACATATCAAGAAGAAAAAGGTAATAGTGTTGATTGATTCGGGCAGTACCCATAATTTTATTCATTGTAAGATAGCCAAGGAACCGAATTGCTTCCTATATCCAACATCAGAGTGTCAAGTGATGGTTGCAAATGGAGGAACCATAAATTTCTCTGGAAAGTGCCATCATATCAAGCTATCCATGGGAGAATATGTGTTGAATAGTCCAATGCTTTCCATTCCAATGGGTAGTGTTGATGTTGTACTAGGAGTCCAATGGCTACAATCTTTGGGTACGATAGCTCTTAATTTTCAATAACTTTTCTTGAATTTGTTTTTGGAAGGAAAGGAAGTTGAATTAAGGGGTATCGCAGGGAAACCGGGAAAGATAATCAGCTCTAACGGCATGACAAAGCTTCTAAAGAAAGAACAACGAGGCGTAATTGCACAATTATGTTCGCTAGAGGTTCCCACATTGGAATCATCTATTTCTCCAGATCTCCAAAAAGTCTTGGACAATCATTCCAAGGTACTTGAGACTCCCAAAGGACTCCCACCTATTCGTGATCATGATCATTCTATTCATTTGATTCCAGGAAGTGTTCCTCCAAATATCAGGCCTTACAGATGTCCCTATGCCCAAAAGAGTGAAATTGAATGTATGGTTGCACAAAATGCTAAAGGCTGGTATAATTCAACCTAGTCAATGTTCTTTCATTGTTCCAGTAGTATTGGTGCACAAGAAGGATGGATCATCACGCATGTGTCTGAATTATAGGGAGCTCAACAAGCTCACAAGTAAAGATAAATTTCCATTTCCTGTGATTGATGAATTATTGGATGAATTGCATGGAGAAATTTACTTCACCAAGTCAGACCTTCATTCAGGATATCGTCAAATCAGAATGAAAACTGAAGACATTCTGAAAATAGCATTTAGAACTCATGAGGGTCATTATGAATTTTTGGTCATGCCTTTTGACCTTACTAATGCACCTTCTACATTTCAAGGTTTGATGAATTCCATTTTCAAACCCTTCCTTAGAAAATTTGTGTTAGTAGTTTTTTGATGATATACTAATCTACAACAAGTCTTGGAAGGATCATGTTCAACATGTTGATAGAGTGCTCAA